>CAUYQV010058600.1:0-43556 GCA_963574575.1 Galagoides demidoff | reverse complement strand
CTGGGTAGAGTGCTATGGCATCATCATAGCTCACAGCAACCTCCAACTTCTGGCCTCAAGCAAACCTCTTGCCTTAGCCTCCTGAGTAGGTGGAACTACAGGCACCTGCCATGAAGCCTGGCTAGTTTTTCCATTTTTAGTAAGGATGGTGTCTCTTGCTCAGGCTGGTCTTGAACTACGGAGCTCAAGCAAGGCTCACCTTGGCCTCCCAGAGTGCAATAATTATAATAAGCATGAAACCCCAGGCCCAACCAACAACTTCATTTTGAATAATAAGAAATAGAAGTTGTTTCTAAAACTTAGGAGCTAAAACCTAGAGGAAGGGAAGATGGAAAACGTAATCCCTACTTGGAGTGGCCATTAGCTTAGCCAAAATTTGATGAATGTGAGTCCTTTTAGTACAAGAGGAAGAAAAGGTAATGGATATGGGGGAAAATTCCAAAACTTTACACAAGAGGACATTAGCAGCTTTTGGGACTTCAGATCCCATCTGCAAATAGTCTTTTGCTCTGTCCTCTTCCCCTACAGCAAAGATACTTGCAAGAAGCAGCCCAGGAGTGGGAAGATCAGAGAGTGTTTCTCAGTCCCTCACCTCAGTGGTGATATAATGATGAGATGGCCATAGCTACTTTCACCCCTTTTACAGAAGTAAAATCTGTAGCTTTTAAAACCTATCAACTCCTTCCTTCAATGTGGTGAGAACCTGCTCTGTGTAGACACTGTGAGATATATTAATAGAGTCAACAAGGTGGGCCCAGCTGCTGCCCTTGTGATGCTTTATCCCCGATGGAAGATACAGGCTGAACAATTGATGGGGAGTTGATTACTTAACTAAGTATGTCATAAGTGCTCCAAGGAAGTACAGGATGGATATCAGTATGGATATGACACAGGAATTTTACCTAGACTGTGAGATCAGGAATGCATTTTCTTCTCAAAGTGATGGTTACATAAAAATTATGGACAGATAATAGTAAAGTAAAATTAATCTCTTCTGGTTGGCAAATCATTTACTCTATAGACCATCCTATATCACCTTTCAGGTATGATTAGATTAGTACTTTTGTCTTTTAAATATATATATTAACTTAATTATTTGAAGAGGTATTTATTTTCTTGGTTTTAAAATCAAAAACTATGTAAAACATATATAACCAAAATTCTTCTTCATGCTCTCAATGTCTATCTATAGTTTCCAGTGGGTAACCACTATTGTGGTTATTCTTGATAAGAATTTATATTTATGTAAAAACTAATAAAATGTACATGATCTCTCTTCTTTTAAATTACAGATAATAGGCTGGGTGCTGTGGTATGCATCTATAATCCTAACACTCTACAAGGCTGAGCTGGAAGGATCCCTTGAGCTCAGGACTTTGAGACCACCCTGAGTAAGAATGAAATCCTGTCTCTATTAAAGACAGAGAAAAATTCGCCAGGTATTATGGAGGGTACCTATAGATCCAGCTACTCGGGAGGCTGAGGCAGGAGGACCCCTTAAGCCCAAGAGTTTGAGGTTACTGTGAACTAGGCTGACACCATGACACTCTAGCCTGGGCTAGCCTGGGCAACAGAGTGAGATTCTGTTTCAAAAACTAAAAACTAAAAATAAAAAATCACAGGTAATAGGATATTACACATGTATACATTTTTCTGCTTCTTACTTGTTTCACTTAATATAGTTTGGAGATATTTAGATATATTGTTAAAAACGTCTTTTTTATTTTTATAAAATCATTTTCATTTTATGGATATACTGTTAATGTGTTTAACCAGGCCCTTATTTGTGAACATTTAGGATGTTTCCAGTGTGACTTCTCTTCAACATTGTCCTTAAGGGAGGACTCAGAAAGGGGTTCCAGTGCTGTAGCTGTGCACTTTGGGGTGATGCCTGCTTATCATGCAGAACCATCGGTGCACGGGGTGAAGTCTTCTCTTCCCCTGTCAGCTGATCATAGAGAACACCCCACTATACCACAGGTGCAGGCTGGGAGACAGAAGGCAGCGTAGCATGAGGCTTGATCTGTTTCCTTTGCTTTGTTTTCTTTATGTAATTCTGCTGTGGAAAAAGATTTGCAATTTTGTTTTCACTTTTACTTTTGTAATGCTAGCTTGATTTAATATTCTATTTTTTCATATCTTTACATACTATTTATTAATTTCCTTATTGAGCAATGGTACGAGATCCTTCCTATTTTTCCTCCCTTCCTATCTCCACCACCTGGCTTTAGAATTTATCTTTATATTGTGAAATATGTATACAGGTCTTACTTAGTGTGTCATTTTAAAATGATATACCTTTGCTTCCAATACTGCACATGAGCGAATCAATGAATCAGTGCAGTTTCCTCTCACTTTCTTTCTCACTCCTCTTAACACATTTTTTAAGGATATAACTTCTACCATGTTAGAACACACAAAATTTGTATTCTCTTACGTCACTCTAATCTCTACTGTTTTTAGCCTTAGTTTTTTTACATTTTACATATAAACTTGCATTTTTGTCATGAATTAAGTCATTTATGGATAAAATTATGAGAATAATTTATAGACATTAAGTTATATATCTTCTTTAAGAAAAATTAAGCAAAATCATCAGGAAATTATAAACTCAGTAAGGAAGATTGAACTCTTAAATCCAATGATTTGAGAAGAAAGATGGCCTAAAACATTTTTCTGGCAATAATCCTTTTCATTTGGTCTTTTTATGTTCTCTTTCCAACATCCAAGAAAAAAAAAAAAGTCAACCAAGAAATCAGAAAGCAGTTATACCATGTCATCAAATCCATGTTAAATCCACATATGGTTTGAAAATATTTGAGACCTAGCCATATATAAGCAAAGGCAGATGCATAACATTTTTTAGTTGATAGAATCAGTATTATTAACTCTGCTAGATGATAGCAGAGTGGAACTCGGAGTTCCACTTTCACCCCCTAGTGTCTACCACCATAACTTAAAACAGCACCCCAGAATTGATATCCTCTCCTCCTTTTTAGATCCCAAGCACTAGACTATAGTTCCCTGGTCTTCAGGAGACTTGAAGAGCTTCAAGAGAGGTCTTTTGGAGCCCATTCCAGCCCTAAATCTTGTTCCTTGGTTCTTCAGAAGCTACTTGCCTCTAAGAATGTAAGCCAAAGGTCTCTAAATTTTTGATGCCTTCCAGAGTGGTAGTTTCAATTTTGTTGATGGACCAAGAGTTGGGGCAGGGAAGTAAGCCATGGGTTTATTGTCTACCTTTATTTTTGCAAACGTCCCTTCACCTTTCTTGGCTCTTAAAATATGAATAGTAATGTCTTCCCTGCTAGTTTAACTTGGATGTGAGGGATAAATGGGCAGTGCATGTGAATGCACTTTATAAGCTGTACAGTACTGAACAGACAGGAAAATGGAATTATTTCATTTTGTTTGTTGGCAGGTAAAGGGGGGAGGGAAAGCACAAAACCAAGCCTCAGTGATAGAAATAATGGGAAGAAAGCATGTGGTAAAATTCAAAATTGTGTTTAACTTTTTTACAGCCCTATACTGCCACATAGCAAATGTCCAAGTTCCCATGAATGATACATCAGAGCTGTCAGGTACAGCTTGACATTTTTCCTGCACACCTGGCCTGGAGAGAATTTCAGTGCCAACCATATTCTTGCACTTGCTTTCCTGAATGACTTTATCAACACATTGGCACCAGCTGGGGCTTCAAAAACCCTGAAAGCAGCCATGTTTAAATACTTTAAAATCTAGTGAATGGGGATTTTATTGGGCCTAACAAAACTATTCCCAAATGGGACAAACTTTTGAACAAATTTTTAAACACAACAGTGATTAAAAGCTTCTGAGTAGATATTTTTGATCTTGTTCATCTCAATAGTTTGACTCTGATCAGCATGTCTTTGAAATCTTGACCCTGATTTTCCAAACCAACTAAATTATTACTGAAACAGGCCTAACAGTTGGGGGAAATTTTTCTGTTGCATTGGACTGGGTCTAAATGGTTGGGCTTTAAACCCCGACTAAATTTCTGAGAACACACCCTTTAGTGGACAACCCTCTTTTCCCCTTTAAAGATTCTCTGAATTTAGGTTTAGAAACATGCTTCATGTATGCAAACTGGATCACAGGCACAGAATTGGAGATTGCAAATAGATTTGGGAGTCCTGTAGAGTTTTAGCCTTCTAAATTTCTCTTCAGCCCATTCATGGGTCATAAGAGTGGGATAAGAAGTCTTGTAGTTTCCAAGGCTTTTAAGGTATTTGGGATCACAGTCCTTAGATATTTCTTTGAACCACAAGTGAAAGAGACAAAGACAACTTAGACTGTGCATTCATTCATTCTTTATAATTAAAATTGTTGATGAGATTGTTTGGTAACACTGCAATGAGTCAGTGTACTAAGTACTTGGCATACGTTATTTTGTGTGATCTTACTACAATCTTATGAGATGAGCATAATTTCTCCATTTTATCAATCAGGTAACCAAGTACCAAGAGCTAAAGGACCTTGTTAAGATGTATCCACAAAGCTTGAATTCTGAATCACAATGTCCCTAAATCTTTTCATGTAAGCATGCTATCTGTTTTATTAATTTTGGCTTTGTATTGTCACATGGCAGAACTTCATCATTTTTCTTTCAAAAATTTAAGAACAATAAAGACTTGAATAAATACATATGGACAATGTGGACATTTGGAGAACAAATGTTGATTTTCAGACTTCCTATTGGTATTTTACTTGAAGAATTCTTTTGAAATGAATATATATATATGTGTGTGTGTGTATATGTATATATATATATATATTTTTTTTTTCCCATCTGCTGAAATTGGCATTAGGCCGAAGTTGAACTCCCCTAATGCCCAGTGGATGATGATCTCCATTTAACACACAAATATGCTGAACTCAGGATAATATTTAACACAAAAAATGTGGGCAAAGAATTATCCTAAGTTTGTGCTGAAAGGCAGTTGTTTATTGTCATGTCATCAAATGAAACTCATTCCTTCTAGAAAGGTAATGGATTCTTTAGGTGCACAGAATTTCAAAGCCTGCATTTGAACATAGGCAGCCTCTCATAGGATCTGAAAACTCTCAGTTTGCTCACAATTCACATAATGATGATTATTTATTTCAGTCTCTGGGTGAGCTTACCCATTTCTGATCTTTCTCTATTGAGAGTAACTTGAGTTTAAAAACTACTGTTGGTTTTATTAATTTTATATTTGAGATGAACACAACTTAGTAATAAATGTTTTATTAATTTTTAATTTTATAGAGTATATTCCTACACATGAGTAATCTTACTGGCCTGAAATAAAATTTCACATAGGTATTTAATTTTGATTGACTGTGTATTACCAGTTCAATACAGACATCTATTAAAATTCACTAGTCACATGGTTATATGCAGACATATTAGTCCCTAAAGTTGAGCATATTTGAAAGTAAGACGATGGCTCAATAAATCATGATCCATTTAGTCAGATGATTTCTTTTCTTGAAGTGGTTATGAGAGGTATTTGTGTGTTCCAATAATATATATTTTAAATGTAAGGCTCCTATGACCTTTCCAGACACACAGATTACAGATTTCTCTAACAATTGAAGAATGATTGCCTTTCAAAGGGTACTTTCTATGCTATTTATGTTAAGTACTATTTTTGGTTATCCATTGGATATCCATCTTATCCTCATAGCTTTGGAAGTAAAAGTGATTCTATCATTTAAAAAAATTAGAAAGACGTACTTGAACTCCTATACATTTTTTAAATTATAGTATAATTAAATCTTAGGTAGAAGGGAATGGTTTAAGAGGCTTATTATGATAAATTATTAATTTCTTCAATGTTTCTCAGAGCACTAAGAAATGTGGAGAGTTTGAAGTTAGAACCTATAAGCAGAAAGTTGACTCCTTTCTAGAAATCTTTGATATTATAAGTTGTCTCTGTGATAGTGCCATTTCTGCTCAGATGATCCTGTTAACATGGCAGCCCTCTGGGACAAGACAAACAGGAACTAAAGGTACAGGAGCTCCATAGGCCAGGCTTCTGCCACCCTGTAGGTTTCTGAGAATTTCAGCTCAGGTCAGGGGATGTCACTGGAAAAAAACTTTCTGACTCTTAATAACTGAGCATTATTAGAAAGCAGTTTGGTCTCTGTTTACTGATTTAGACTAAGTAAAAATTAAGCTTTCTAAGCCCCAGTTCTTCTTCTGAAAAATGGGGTTCATGATACATATGTGCCATAAGGCTGTTTGAGAACTGAGTAAAACAGAGCATGAAAATACTGACAGTGCCTGACATGTTTTAAGCCTTCACTAAATTTTAACTATTCTTTATATTTTTAGTAAAAACATACACACTATGGCTCAGAATGTGGAATTCTTATTCTTGCCAGAACAGTCAAATTGGGAATAATAATTTATTTGATTGGTCATGCTTCAAGTTTGCTCTGGGGAAAAAGTTTCAGAACTGTGTATTGGCACATCAACAGCAACAACACACCCAAAGAAGCAAAATGCACAACATTTTTACTTAAAAGTTGTATCTTCAATTTATTTGAATGAATGGGTCACTTATGCTGGGAAAAGAATCACTTGTTTGGTATCAATAAACTTATAATTTATCTCACCTTTTAATGCCTTTCCCCCCAGAGAATAGCTCCAGGAAATTGTTCTTTATTCTTTCAAGTTCACTTTGAATTCATACTCTAAGACTACAAACAAATAGAAGAATGAAACAATATAAATCCATAATCCTCCTCAATGTATGCAGATAAAAGAAATAATTGGGCACTTGGCATTTGTGGTGATTTGGGGGAATATGAAGTGTATTTCTGACAACTAAGTTTGCTAAGAGTCCACAGATTGCCAAGAGTTTATCAGAAAGCCAATAGAGTTACTCTCCTTCTTGATATTTTCTTAACTTTTGAGGAAGGACTGGAACATTTAGCACCATGAGATAGATCTATGGTCCTTTAATAAAATATGGTTCCAATTTCAAAGCACTCTTATTTCTACTGGTGTGATCAAGAGATATTTATTGTATATTCACTGTCTATGAGGCATCATGCTAGACTGTGCAATTACTGGAGGGACTTGGAAGGATCCTTGTCCTATAAAAGCTTATTATAATGCCTAGTTGGAAGGATACGGCATCTACAAATTTAAGACTGAGTTCTTGCCATTTTTACTATATGTTGGCTGAAGGATAAAGACATAAAATATCAACAAAGTATTGGATCAGCTCCTACCTCTTGGATCTTTATACTCATTGTCTCATTGTTGAACTCACACTTTAATATGCTTTTGAATCACCCAGAGATCTTGTTAAAAAGCAGATTCTGGTTCAGTCCGTCTGGGGTGCCACCTAAGATTCTCAATTTCTTTCTTCTTCTTCTTTTTTTTTTTTTTTGTTTGGGATTCACTGAGGGTACAAATAATTAGGTTATATTGATTGCATTTGTTAGATAAAGCCCCTCTTATAATTGTGGCCCACCTCCAAGAAGTGTGCCATACGTGATCCCCCATTCCCCTCCCTCCTCCACTCTCCCTGTTCCCTCATTCCCCTACCCTAAGATTCTCAATTTCTAACAAGCTTTCTGTTGAAAGTATGCTCTGGTCTAAAGACCACACTTTGAGAAGAAGGTATCTATCTGGTTAAATTTGGAATGATCTATGAAACTGAAAAATTTTGCTATCTCTAATCTTCTCTGCAGGTGGACTATTCTCCACTCTACCCCACCAAAGACTCTGGGTCCTTTAATTCCTCCTCAGGCTTCCTGGCCTCAGTCAATAGAAGTTAAGGGTAAGCCCCACAAGTCTGGAGTAAGATTGCTCTTCTCCAGGCATTGCAATTTTACATGTTTCCTGGAAAGTAGATGAAAAGGATAGAAGATGAAAGACAAGAATCCATGTGTCATCAGATTCATGCAGTCACTCCAAAATGTTCCAAGTATTCCTCCAAGTCACATTAATGGACCAAGGTTCCTAAGTACTTTTTAATGAAAGTTTAAAAGAAATTATATTTGTCTGAGTTTTCCACATTGGACCAGCATTTCTATTTATGACAGTCTGCTTCTGGTGCATTGGTAGGTCTTAATTAATGTTAGGCTGCTACTTACCCAAGGATAAATGTTAGCTGGAACACAGAGAAATGAAGGCTTCAATCACTTCTGTGTCAGCTAATAACATACAAGATACAAAGGCAGATGGATTTCTGTAATTAACATTTTCCCCGCTGAATTTTTATTTTGAAAAATTATAATTCTTTAGAAAAGTCGTAAATGAGTAAAATAGAGCATACACATCCTTTACATAGATTCACTACTTTTATATATTTCCTGTATTATTAAATCTCTAAAAGAAATAGACATTCCATAACTTCACCCCAAAATTGTTGTTGTTGTTATTATTATTATTATTGAATCATTAAAAGAAATAGACATCTTGGAACTTCACCCCAAAATACTTCAGCATGTTTCATCCAAGAACCTTTGTTCTTTATATTTTCCTGAATAACTTTAATAACATTATCATGATCAAGGAATTTAATATACAATCCACATTTAAATTTCCTCTATTGAAGCCAAAATGTCTTTGATAACAATCCTATCTTTCTTGACATAGATTTTAAAAGAGGCTTCTGTTGAGTTATAAGGATAGCTTCCTTTATTCAAACTAGTTAAATATCAACAAACTGTAGGTTCAATGATAATCCTTAAAATGTTGTATTTCTTCCATTTGCTTTGTGAAGTTAAAATCTTTGTGCTATTTTTACCAAATTTACCAAAAATTATACTGCAGTTAAAATATTGTAACATTGTCCTGGATTCAGCAATATTTATATAAGGATTGCTCACTTTTGGCCAATTTATCAGTCCCATGGAAGGTAAGAAATTACATATTAAGAATATTGAATAGTTAAGATGTAGTGTTGACTTCTCTTGTCTTATTAGCTTCTAACTTTACCTGAAAATGGCAAAATTATAGAAGCTGAAATTAGTGAGATTGAATAAAGTCGATGTCTCTCTTTTCCAAGCAGAGTTTCATTTTATGATTGATTCACATATCTTCCTAGCCACATGTGAAATATTTTTAATGCTGTTCCACCAAGACTTTTTTTTCTTTTTTTTTTTTAATAGAGATAGCGACTCACTTTATTGCCCTTGGTAGAGTGCCATGGAGTCACAGCTCATAGAAACCTCCAACTCCTGGGCTTAGGCGATTCTCTTGCCTCAGCCTCCCAAGTAGCTGGGACTATGGGCACCCACCACAAAGCGTGGCTATTTTGTTGTTGTTGTTGCAGTTTGGCCGGTTCAAACTCGCCACTCTGGGTATATGGGGCCAGTGCCCTACCCAATGAGCCACAAGTGCAGCCCCCAGCCACCAAGTCTTTTAAAAGCTTCCTTTAGCTTGATTAATGACTTTTCAATGATAGTAAAACGGTATGTAAAAATTTAATCTTAGACATTGATATTTTCTTTTCTTTACTTTCTTTGGAAATATATTAGGCTGATAAAATATGTTGCTGTCCACCAAGATATTTTCTTTCAGAACACTTATTTGATCCAAACTCTTATCAACTCATGCTCTTCAAAACCCTTTCACTATCCCTTTGAAACACATCATGCCTTGCTGAATAATGGGCTTATAATAACTACTTCAGGATTGTTAAGAGGATTTAATGAGACAAAATATATAACTTGCTTAGGACCATGCCTGGAACGTATCCATCATTCAGTAGATGGCAATCGTTTACTTTAATAATAACTTATATTATTACTACAACTATTATTATTTTAGTTAAGCATTCCAGATAAAAAGAATGACATATAAATGCAATACCATTAAAATTCCAGTGTCATTTTTTGCAGATCTAGAAAAAACAGTTGTGTGCTTCATATGAAACCAGAAAAGACTAAAAATAGCCAATGTAACCTTGTGTAATAAGAACAAATTAGGAGGCATCACTTTAGCAGACTCCAAGTCTGCTATAGGGCTACAGGAACCAAAACAACATGGTATTGGCACAAAAACAGACCTAGACCTATGGATCAGTAATGAAAACCCAGAGATGAAACCATCCTCTTACTCCCAGCTAATCTTTGATAAAACAGACAAAAACACACAGTGGGAAAAAGAACCCATATTTAGGTACTGGGAAAACTAGATAGCCACACATAAGGGACTGAACCAGGATCACCTCTTACCACTCACAAAAATTAATTCACAATAAAGGACTTAAACCCTAAGGTATGAAACTATAAGAATTCTAGAATAAAGTGTTTGAGAAACTCTTACAGATATTGGTAAGGAAGGAATTTATGAAGACGACCCCAATGGCAAACAGAGCAAGAACAAAGAGAAACAAATGGGATCTGATCAAATTAAAATGTTTCTGTACAACCAAAGATACAATTGATAGAGTAAACAGACAGTCTACAGAACATGAAAAAATATTTGCATGCTATCCAGCTGATAAAGGATTGATAATTAGAATCTACAAAAAATTCCAATCAGCCAGAAAAAAATCAGCCCCATTAAAAAGTGACCAAAAGATTATAAAAAAGATGGAGATTTTGCATCTTTTGTATTTTCCTGGATGGATTTGGAGAAATTCTCCTGAGTAAAGAATTTCAAGAATGGAAAAGCAAGCATCCCATATACTCATTACTTACCTGAAATTAGTAGATCTGTAACTACAGGCCCACAGGAGAGGAAAAACAATTAAATTTGAGAAGGGGAGAGTAGGGAGGGAGCTCAGTAAGTTCCTACTTCTTGGGTACAATGTAGGGCTATATGGCACACTTCCTTACAAAAGCAAGTTAACGTAACCTAATCATATGTACCCTCTTATTAACCTGAAATTTAAAAAAGTTAAGAATTTCAAGATGATGACAATAGAGCAGTGAAAACGAGGGCAAAAGACATCAACAGAAACTTTTCAAAGGAAGATAGTCTAATGGCCAATAAACAACATGAAAAAAATGCTCAATATCTTTAAGTATGAGGGAAATGCAAACGAAAACCACAATGAGTATCATCTAACCCCAGTGAGAATGGTGTGTATCAAGAAGTCCCAGCAACAGATGCTGGTGTGATGTGGAGAGAAAGGAACACTTATTCACTGTTGGTGAGACTCCAAACTAGTGCAAACTCTATAGGCAGTAGTATGGAGGTATCTCAAAGAACTAAAAGTAGACCTACCTTCTGATCCAGCAATCCCACTAGTAGGCATTTACCCAAAGAAAAAAAAGACCTTTTATCAAAAAGACACTTGCACTCGAAGGTCTATAGCAGCACAATTCACAATTGCTAAGATGTCGACACAACCCATGTGCCCATCAATACATGAATGGATTAATAAAATGCAATATTTGTATCCTATGGAGTACTACTCAGCCATAAAAAGCTGCAATCTAGTCATTTCTAAATAAAGGGAAATAGATTCAACTCAGGCACACTTTCAGTAAGAGAAAAAAAGGTGATCTAGTATCTTTTGTAACAACCTACAGGAACTGGAGACTATTCCACTGCAAGAATGGAAAAACAAACACCACATATACTCAATACTAAATTGGAACTAATAATGAACTTAGTATTCATTGACACTAAGTTGCACATATGGAAGTAAAACTCAAAAGAAATTTCGGGGGGGAGGAAGGTGGGAGGAGGAGTAGGATAAACTCACATCTATTGGGTGCAATGCATATATTCTGGGTGAAATGGCACACTCATAGCACCCAAATGTACAAATGCAAATCATGTAGTCAAAATGTATGTACTCTATTATATTCTGAAATAAAAAATAAATTAAAACAATATATACAAAGACAGTGTGGGTGAGAGTCCAGCAGGGTGGCGGGGAGAGCATATGCACAATGGTTCAGGCTTGGATTCACCTTTCAATAACTATACATCTAGGGTTTGTACTGTTTTTGTCAAGTTTTAGTTTATAGTTACGTTAGCTTCCCAAAACCAATCAGAGAGTTTTCTATCTTTTTCCACATGTTTAAATAATACAAATAATATAGATATTACCTGTTTTAAAGGTAAAATATAACTGAGTTACAAAGCTTTCTTGTCTTGCTACATGTTTATGTAGCTTTTCTTTTTTATTTTTAATGGGTGATTTTTATTATCTTTCCAATTTAGTCTATGTTATGAGTCTTTTTAGTGTTTTTTTTTTTAAACCTCTTCTTGAGGGCCAGGTGCAGTAGCTCAGACTTGTAATACCAGTGCTCTGGGAGGCCAAGGTGGGTGGATTGCCCTAAGCGCAAAGGTTTGAGACTAACCTGAGCAAGAGCAAGAAACCATCTCTAAAAAAATAGCCAGGCATTGTGGCAAGCACCTGTAATCTCAGTTACTTGAAAGGCTGAGGTAAGAGGATCACTTGAGCCCAGGTGTCTGAGGTTGCTGTGAGCTATGACCCCATATCACTCTACCAGAGAGTGACAAAGTGAGACTCTGTCTCAAAAAACAAAACAAACAAACCTCTTCTTGAATAAATTTTGGCATTTTATATTTTATAATAAATTATATCATTCTTCCAGAGTTTTAAATTATCATACAGAAACCTAGTATTCTCTTAAAGTTCTTTCAATCTATTCCATGTCTATGGTGTCTTTCTTATTGCTAACCTCCCATGTTTTTGCTTTCATCTTCTTTTTGATCAGACTTACTGGGTTTCTCAGTTTATGATTCTTTTTTATCTTTTTTTAGTTTTTATGTATTTTTTTATTTTTATGTTTATTGATTTCCATCTCTTTTGGTTTATTGTGGTATTCTTTTTCTAATGTTTCAAGTCAAATAATTTAATTTCAGTCTTATAATAATGAAAGTATTGAAGAAGTAAGTTTTCTTCTGAATTTAGCCGTAGTTATATCTCACATATTTTGGTACAAAGTTTTCTTTTTGTTATTTTCTAAATAGTTTGTTTTTCACTTTGGCCTAAGATTGTTTTGAATGTTCTTAATTTCTAGTAATTAAATTTTGACTCCTTTTTAAATTGTTAATTTCTGATTTTGTTAGATTACTTATTATAATTCCAAAGCAAGGCTTAGAAAAAATCTTGCTTTCTGGAATGTGTTGAGGGTCTTTCCAGACAAATATACATCCATGGATGTATTTGGAATTATTATTCATGATTAGATCATAGAATCATGTTTTTTGTTTGTAAAATATATATTTCTCTCTCTGCATGTTTACATGTGTTAGATATATACATATATTAATATGTTTCTAAAGTTATGTTATTATGTTTCTAAAGTTGTCCTCATTTTCTAGGAGTTTCTTTGGTGCTAATGTGGCTTTGCATACCATACAAAGTAGTATATTGTCTCTTTGTGGATTATACCTTTTGGAAGATCCCTTTTTTTCCTTGAATTCTTATTTAGTGTAATATCGCTATCGTGGTTTTGTTTTCTTTTTGTGCATATATTCCTGGTATATATTTAATAGTCACTTTTTTTGCCCTTTCTTTGTCTCTTCCTTTTAGGTGTGTTTCTTATTATTAACGTTGAGCATGTGGGGAGCAGATGTGCCTCTCCAGGGGAACTCATGAGTGTCTTCGTCTTCTGGCCTAGGATTTGCAGTGAACCACAGTAGTTGTGGTCTCCGTCCCAGGCTTCCATCAAAGGCAAGTCTTCCCCGTGACTAGTCCTTTTGCTCGCACCTGTGGCCACAAAGAATACACTGAACCTGCTCAGTCCTTAAAGATACCTGGGGAATGCAGTCTCAGACTGACTATCTGAGAACTGCCAAAATGTTCTAGAAATTCTTTAGATACATCATTGCTAGGAGTGAAGTAGGGTCAATGAATGTGCTGAGGTCAAGGTCTTCTCTTATGTTTTAAAAATATTCACATTTCAGTTTTGCCTTCTTCTAAAGAGTAGCTTATATACATACAGAGGGCCTCCCACAGGACTATAGTATAGGTTCACTATGATGCTGTCATCTTAGTATTTATCCAGAGTTATCTAATGGCTTTAAGGGAAGAAAAGATGGCAAAGACTATTTCAGAAGTCTATAGCATTCAGCCCAGGAGCTTGGCTATTGGTGCTCAGACTATCTTGACTGTAAGTTTTCTTATTTCCTTAAGCCATAAAGATTAAAATTTAGTCAAATTTGAGACTCTATAAATGGGCCTCCACGTGAATTTCATCTTTCCTTTGAGTTGGATTCACTTTCACTGGCTCCTGAGTCCTGTACATCTGACAGTTGCTTCAGACCTCAGACATTCTTGAATTACTTTATGCAAATCATTTGAAGAGACAAGAGTATCAACTGTTCTTTCTTAGGCTTCCTTGTAAATTGGTTTCAAATTTATCCACTATTTTTTCTCTATCCAACTGGTGCCTACTTTTTACAATAGATTCCTTAGAAAAAGGGAAATAAAAGGCTATATCTGTAGCCATTTTGTTAAAATGAGATTTTTTTTCATATTCTATTATAAAATAAAATTCCATTGTTTTTCAGAACTTCAGTTCATACAAATCATTTTCTAGGAATTATTCTATCAAGCAGCATTATTTAATGATGGATAAATAGCCTTAAAACAACAGAAACGACTTTGCTTAGGGATGACTCTGTTTATACACACAGAAACATAGTAGACAAAATAAGACTCTCCCCTAACCTGGCCCATAAATAGAACAGGACTTCCTTTTCTCTTTGTTTTGCCTATAATTTTTTGGTTTAAATGATTAATGGGCTGCTGTTGTTTGCTTTGTTTTGCTTTCCTTTCATGGAGTCTTTAAGATCTTACATCAAAGGTATCATGTGAGATAAAAGTTTTACCTATTTTTAACTGAACCACATTGAAAGAACAAATGCAAATTAAGCTTAAACTAAATTAAAAGTATACTGTATTACTGACTCTGCTGGAAATTTTTTTAACGGTATGATTTAGTCAAACAAAATCATTAGCTCTCTTTTTTCAAAGTAAACAACCTCTGCATATAAATTACTCTGAGCAACGTATGTGATTATGAGGTATAAATAGCATCTTGATGGTACGTACTCCACAAATACACAGACACGTAAGATAATATGCAAGGCTCTTTCATTTGGTGGTTTGAAGCCGAGACCTGGCAGGAGTGATAAATATTAGAACAAGGGTCTTGCAGAGCACGTGGAATGTTTAATCTATTTAGGATTTGAAATGCAGTAAAATAGCCACGTCTCACTCTCCAGATTAATGCTCACTCCTGCATTTCAGGCCACCAGAAGAGAAGTGGCAGCAGACCCAGCAGCCACTGTGAGGAGGAAGGGAATACTCTGAGGCCATGCAATGTAGGCCAAGGGGTAATTCGGTGCGGCTATTGGCTTGGCCCTGGGAAGTGCTGGCCCGGTGTGATGTCTCAAATGCATGAGTAGCACCAAAAGGAACTGGGTTTCTGCATGAAAATAATTTGTATCAAAGGTCTTCCAAGAATAGCATTATTTTAATGGGTATTTGGCCTCTGATTTTAGCCTTTCTTTCTTTTACTTCAAAAAACTTAAAAAAAGAAAAAGTGGAGTTGGTGCTGACCACAGTACCCAGAGGCAGACAAGCCACGAAGACCGATGTAGGGATGGCACAAGCCTGGTGCCAGGCACATGGAGGTGCCCAGTAACAGTCGCCATTATATTGTGGGAGAAAAGAGCAGCTGCAGGGGCGGGTCTGCAGACCTGGTGCCAACCTAAGATTTTCCACTTATACTCGAATTAATTTGCTAACTGAATTCTTGTGGGTAGCAAGGAAATCTGCATATTTGCCTGGATTTTACAATCCAGTCTTTCAGAAATGTCAGCCAGCCACCTCTCTGGGCATCAGTGTCTTCAGCGTTGGTTAAAATTCCCCACACCGTGGTGCCCTCTGACTCTTGGCTCCACGTCCTTCCCTCCACTCACTATTTCCACTTCGTCTACAGGCGGTCTGGCCTCTGCTCCACTCCTGCAGCCCTTGCCTGTGTCTAACCACTTGTCAAACCCTTATCTCTCTTGATCTCTCCGCAGCAGTCTGCGCGGGGAATACTCCCTCTGACTTGAAGCTCTTTGTGTCTTGGTTTTCGTGGCAGCTCTGGCTACTCCTTCCCAGACTGCTCAAAGGTTCCTCCCTCTCCTCTGGAGTATTGCATGCTCTGTCCTCAGCTGCCTCCTCATCCTACACCCTTTCTCTTTGCAATCTCATCCATTCCCATGACTTCAACCACCACATGCATGCTGATAAACCACAAATCTGTCTCTTTGGCAACAAGAGAACTCCAAATCTTGACGTCAAAACTCTTGGTCAACATCCCTAACTGGTCTATCAGAGACACCTCAAGCTTACGTGTACACAGTGGAACTCATCTCCTTCAGATTGATTTCCTTTTCTACTCATTTGCTTAAGCCAAAAATCATGTAGCTTTTCTTTTGTGTCCATGATACTTGGTAAATAACCTTATTAAAATGCTTATTACCCTATAATTTTGTCTTTTTTATCTGTCTTTCTGAAGAAGACTGTGATCATTGTTACTCCCTAGCACATTGCTTGTCACAGAAAGAATCTCTGAATTACCTTGGTATAGAGAAATGCTGGATAATGTCCCAAGCTAGCTGTGTTATATTCAATTTAAATTAAGTCACTAAAATATCTAATGTAAGTGTTAAGTAATCTTTAATGGCTAAGTTGGCTGATGTAGCTTATTACACAAGTAGTGAATTTCTTTGCATTTAGTTTTTGTTAGATATTAGACATTTAAAACCCTTTCTCTTAAGAAAAAAAACTTTAGGTATAATTTGCATCCAATAAAATGTACCCATTGTTAAGTGTACAAATATGCACACTCATCCTTGCAGTCAAGATACAGAACATTTCCCCCATTCCAAATATTTTCCTCTCCCTTCTATCCACACCCGGCCCTAGGCAACTAGTGGTCTGCTCTCGGTTTCTATATGAGCATTTTCTCTTCTAGAATTTCATATGAATGGAACCAAACAGTATGTATTCATTTATGTCAGGCTTCTTTGGCTCAATATGATTCTTAAAAAAAATGTACCCATGTTGCTGTATGTGTCAATAGATCATCCTTTATATAGCTGAGGGATGTTCCATCCTAGGGATATGCCACATTTTTCCATTGACCTGTTGACAGAGATTTGGGTCATTACCAGTTTTGAGCTGTTATGAAGATAGCTACTATGAACATTAATATATTATACAGGTCCTTGGGTAAGCATGTGGTTTTCTTTCATTTTCAGTAGTAATATTATGGCAGAATTGCTGGGTTATACAGTAAATATCTGTTTAACTTTATAAGGACTATACAAACTATTTTCCAAAGTGTTTACATCATTTTATGTTCCAGCTAAGAATGTGTGTATATCCTTTTCTACACTTAGTATTATTAGTCTTTCTGATTTTAGCCCTTTTACTGGATATGTAGTAGTATCTTGAGATTTAATCTGAATTTTCATTGTGGCTAATGATGTTGCAGATGGTTTTTTTTTACTATTATGTTTGATATTAACTTGTTACTATTAACTTAATATTTGCTAGATGTTACTTTATTGACAAGCTAACCATTAGCTTAGAACATCAGCAGTTATGATGCAAAGGCAATATCATAGCTTTGGAGTCAAACTTGAGTTCAAATATTGACTGCCACTTACTAGCTATGACTCTGGGCAAGTCATCCTGGGCCTTACAAAATAGTGCTGATAATACTCATACCCCTACGATTGTTTTATCATTTTAAAGTAATAACCATGGAGCTCCCAGTGTAGTTCCTGAGCGTAAGAGCTCGGTAAGTGATAGCAGTTATTACACATATAATTATTTTACCTGTACTCATAATTAAAAGACATGAACTATCAAATTGTACCACCTGAGTGAAGAGTCTATGCTAATCAAAATAAAAGCACCAAATGCAGTTGATTTCTAAAACTATTCTGCTGGGTAGGATTTTCACAATTCATTTGAAACTAGCATTACAAGGATTTTATATAAACACCACAGAGAATCTCAAGAGAATAAGCAAATTATTTATGAATAAAATACGACCCCAAATTTGCATGTATGTTTGGCATTCACTTTGCCTACACATTGTTTCTTGGCTAATGGTGGTTCTGGCCTCCATCTTGCTTGGGTGCCTTTTTATCACTGTCTCAGAGAGAGCTGCTCTGATCTCTGGAAAAGGTAGTTCCACCTGCCACCACCGGATTCCACTACCCTGAATTGTTGTCTTCAAGTTCAAAACTATATGTGACTTTTCACTCACTTAGTATTGAATATTAAATGAATTATTATTGATTGTTCACAAAAACAATTTATTTTATTGTCTGGATTTTTTATTCTATAATATAAACTTCACAAGACCTGGTAGATAGCCTATCTTGTTCATGGATATATCTTTGGCACTCAGTGAATTGTGCTGAGGCCATAGACAAATGTAGGTGTTCAATAAATGTCCAATGAATGAATAATCAATCGATAAATCAATTAAAAACAGCAAGTACAAAATGTATAAAAGAAAATTATATAACCAAAACATGTGTGCTCCTGCAATATTCCAAAATTAAAAAAAAAAAAAACACAGCCGGTACAAAGTTTCTGAGATAGGAAATATCGTGTCCCATCTCAGGAAGTGCAAGCTGTTTAATGTGAGGGCTATATGCTAAGGACAATAATGACACCATTCATTCAGATGTGCTTTGCTGGTTATGCTAAGATGTTTACTTTTAGTAACCCCCCACGACAACATGTGAAATCAGTCCTATTATACCAACCTACTGATGTTGAGGCTGAAGCTCAGAGAGATTAAGGACAAACGATCAATGACAGAACACAGAGAGAGACTCCCAGACCACTAGAAAGGATCTCGGAAGGAGTTTGAGCTCTATCCTGTGGACAATGACAGGTCAGTGGAGACTGTGAGGCCAGGAAGTAACAAAGGCAGATTTGTGTGGATTTGTGTTTCAGAGAGATCGTTAGAGGAGGAGTACAGGGTATAGGGTTGAAAAAAGTAAAAACATCAGGGACTTGGTGAGGAAGCCATTAAATCCCTCCCATAGCTGTGGCACAAACAAGGGCAAGAGAGTTTAGATGTAAAGGATTTCCTAGGAGGCAGACAGAACTGAGTGAGCAACCAGATATGGATGTGAAGGAGGGGAGGTGCTGAAGGATGACTCAGGAGGGATGTGCGGGTGAGATGTCTCTAATCTCACATCCTTCACATACTTCCAGTCCCAGTATTTTCCATGAGACTCCCGGAGCCAAGTTCCTTGTGCCTGAAGTTCTTCTGTGACCTAGGAAAGCCTGAGAGTCAGCACCCATCAGTGTTTGGGCTGTCAGTGATTTTACCAAGATTGTGCTGCACCATGTAATAAAGCACACATGTGCAAAGAACTCAGGGACAAATAGTTTCCTTTCACCCTGTAGTTCCACCTTGTTGACTTCATCATGTTAATTCTGATGTCGCAGAGGTAACATTTCAAGTATTATTCCTTCTTCAGCAAAACTAAGGCAGAGGTTAGGTGTCTGGAGTGACGGGGGTGTGGGCGTCTTTGTGTGTGTGTGTGTGTCTTCATTTTATTTTCAAGTGGTTTTGGTGGTAGACTTTTTAAAAAGCTGCTTTACATATTCAACTAGTTCATTGTTCCTTAGTAACTTATTTATTCTACACAACCCATATGTCATACAGTCAGACTTCTGAGAAGGAACTGAGCCCTTTCAAGAGTTTGTGTTGTGGTGTGTTCAACAGTGTGCTTCTGGCAAGTCTGTGGGTAGGAGTTCAACTCCTTACAGCTGTAGCTCCCAGCTGCTCCTCATAAGGAGTCACTCACTGCTTTGTTGCCTTCCTGAAGCTTAGGAGATATTTGTGAGGCTTTGCTCAGCCCCAGAGGTGTTCCAGGTTCTTAAGCACAAGTCAAGGCAGGCTCCGACCAGTGAACCAGATTATCCTATGACAGACAACTCTCCATACAAATTCTGGGCAAGTAGACCTTGACATTGAACTTTTCTCTCTTTTAAGTTGTTTTTATTGTCTCCATCCAGTAAAATGGTTAAAAGGAAATGCTACCCAACAAATAATGGTTTCCAAAGGGAACCTCCCAGTTCAATGAAAGAGTATCTTCCTTACTGTGGGAGATGCCGTGTTGTAAGTGGGTGTTTTGTATACTCAGTTGAAATAAAAACAATAGGTTGGTCTTAAAACTGTTAATGACAGAACACATGGCATAAATTATACCGTAAACTCCAAACAACTCTGAAATTATAAACATTGCTTAGTCAAAGTTTTTTTTTTTTTTTCTAATGATGCCCTGATGTCTCTGGTATCGCCCAGTGATTTCAGTCAGTACTATTTTACTTGAAAGGAGGAATTTCTTTTCCAAAAAAATTCTCTCTAAGAAAAGCTGTCTTCCTGGCTGACTTCATGAAACATCTTGCTCCAATGGCCTGTGTCATGTCTTGCCTGGGGCTGAATCCAGGCAGTAGGAGATAGACAGAAGATTAGAGAAAGGAGTCATGTAATGGGGAGAGACTGCAGGCTTGGTCCTGACATGGCAGGAGACTGACTCAGGTCAGTGGGAACTGTGACTAAACAGACTGTCGGGGCTCTGAGCCAATGTGTTTGGGATCTGGTAAGAGTTAGCATTTAATTAGGCAGATCTTCCTTCATTTGCCTAGAAGAGTTCTCTGGGAGTGGGGAAGCAGAGAGGTGTTTTCTAAATGATAAGAATAGTATTTATATCGGATTTGTTAGGCACTTGGTATATGCCAGGCACATGGCCAAATATTGTAGGTACATCATCTTCTTTCATCTTAACAACCTTTGAGGTGGATTCTATTTTTGCCTCTGTATTGTAGATGGACACTAGGGCTCAAATAAGTTAAATTTTTTCCAAGGTCAACGGTAGCAGTTACTGAAGAAGCAAGGATTCTAACCTAGGTCAATGTGACTGTTAACAGCTGGCGTGCTTCTTTCATGAGGATTAATTGAGAAAGTGTGTGTAAAAGTGTCTTTGAAAGAGCAAATGCTATGGGCAAGTGATGAACTCTGGAGTCAGAAGAGCAAACCCATTCCACCTCTTAATAGCTCTGAATGTTAAATTTCTCAGTAAGACAAGGTCTACCAGTGGTCTTCTACTCACAACATTGAGATATGAGTTGGAGACCAAAGACCAGCCCATCTTTGGTCATCAGGGTGAGAGCCTTTTCTTTCAATGCCAATCTATAGCAACTGTTCTACTTTCTTTGAGTCTGAATTGGCTAGGGCCTCTTTATCCTAAGCATTTTTTTCAGGCTGTTCCCAAATTACACTTTTACTCTAGGCCAGTGGTGTCCATCCCAGACTATGAATGCGGCCCACCACAAAACCATAAACTTACTTAAAATATCATGAGGGTTTTTAATCTGACTTTTTGGTGGAACTCAATTGCATGATTCTCAAACATGAACTTTGTAGAGGACTTTGTAGACAGCAACATGGTATCACAACATCACATAAACACACATAGGCTCTTGCTATCTGTACGCATGGCTTCAGTTTCATGGCCGTGTGTGGCTTCCCATGTATAATCTTCTAATTGGCACCATGGGACATTACGTGTGCTTGTGTTGACTCAGCGAGGCAGCAATTATCAATAATATTTCAACCTAACATTGCAACCTTACATGTTTAATGTTATTTAAAAAGGCAGGTAAGCATTCTTATTTGATTATTAAGGTACTTCCACATCTTGGTAGTGCCCACTGGTCTATATAATTGACCATATCCCTCGCCCTGCATCAGTAGCCAGGATGTGGAAAGGCCCAAGCTTTGCTTTCTATTTTTCTGTCAATTACTTTTCACAATAAAAATAAACATGGTCCCTTAGCTATTATTTTTTTTTTTTGATTCAAGCATGGCTTCTACAGTGTCTCAAGAGAAAACAGAACCCCCCAAAATAAACTTATGGATTAAAGAAGATTGCTCAATGAAAAGGGTCAGATGACCACTTTTTTATTGAGGCAAATAGCAAGGCACTCTGCTTAATTTGTAGGGGATTGGTGCAACCTGTCAAAGACTTTAATTTGAAAAGGCATCATATGCAAAAACATGCTTCCAAATTTGATGCATAGGAAGGACTATATCATAAGGACAAAATAGCAGAACTAAAAAAAATGTCTGTGTTCTCAGCCAAATTTTTTTTAATGTTACAGCTCTGATGGATTCCATTGTAAAAGCTAGTTATGTGGTAGCATATTTAATAGCAAAAAAAAAAAAATCAAAGCCATTTACTGATGGCGAGTTTACTAAGCAATGTATGGAAAGCGTGGGAGATATAATTTGCCCTGAGAAGGGGGGAGGGAGATTTCTAAAATCAGTTTTTCTCACCAGCCTATAGCTAGGAGAATTGAAGAGATTGGAACACCCTATTGAAAGAAATTTGGAGAGTAAAGCTGTTAAAGTCTCTGCTTTGGGGATGAATGACAGCACTGATGTAAAAAAAAGTGGTTCAAGTTGCCATTTTTATTAGAGGTACTGATGATGAATATAATTATGAAGAAATGGCTTCTTTAGTACTATTAAAAGACTCAATTGAATTAAGAGATTTATACAAAGCAGAAAAAAAACATGAAGCAATTTTTCTTGTCTATTGTCAAGATATCTGGTATAGTGACCCCTGGCAAAAGAGAGGGATGATAGAAGAGAATACACGGAGTTTCATTGCACAGTAGCTCAACAACATCCATGCACAAAAGCGTTAAAAATGGATGACATCATTCAAATCATTATCAAGGTAGTTAATTTCATAAGGGCCAAGGGACTGAGTCATCAGCAATTATGGGAATCCCTGGAAAGTATTGATGCTGACTATGGCAACATTATTTACTTTTTGGAAGTAAGATGGTTAAGTTGAGGCCAAATGTTGAAAAGATTTTATGATTTGCGACGTGTCATCAAGTCATTTATGATATCACAAACCAAATTTGTACCAGAACTTGATGATGAAGACCAGCTCACAGATTTGGCATATTTAGTGCATCTGACCACTCATTTAAATGAGTTAAATATATATCTTTGAGGTGAAAATCATCCTCCCAATACAATATTTCAAATGAAAGGAGCAAGTTTTCAAATGAAACTAAAATTATGGCAAGCTCAAATTAAGGCAAATAAGCTTATGCAGTTCAACATGTTGGGTAAACCCAGTCCTGTGAACCGCAAAAAATACTCAGCCTTGCTTTTCAATTTGATACAGAAATGTGAAAACAGATTTCAAGATTTCCAGGAAAATCATCAACATTTTGGTTCATTTGCAACTCTGTTTTCAGTCAATATGAATATGTCATCTGCCAATGTTCAAATGGAGTGCACAGAGCTGCGATCTGATATTCAACTTCAAGAAAATGTTGATCGTGTCTCTTTACTGAACTGGTTTGCTTTATAATCATGCCTCATTCATGTCATCACTTTTTGGCAGGACCTACATATGTGAACAACTATTTTCAAGAATGGAGAACATGAAGGCTAAAATTAGAACCAAAGTATCTGGTGAGAACCTTGAGAGCTCACTGAGATTTGCAACTACTTCCCTGGAACCAGATAGTGATGCATTAATTTCTCAAATACTATGTTGAGTATCTCACTAGTTTCATGTTGCCCACTTTTCTTTTACTTTTTAATAGAAACATTGGGAAAAAAGATATTTTATTGCTTAGATGTGTACATTTTCTATATTAGTGATCACAAACTTGACCCAGCTCAATGATTGTAAAAGACTCACTGAATGGGCTATCGAATTAATTATGATCTGAGGACTTTTTCTTATCTGTAGTGTTGGATATCATGAAAATTATGCACGAACAGAACTCTGTTTTTGCTCATCAGCTTTCATTAGTGTTTGTGTATTTAATGTGTGATCTAAGACAACTCTTCTTCCAATGTGGCTCAAAAAAGCCAAAAGGTTGGACAGCCCTGCTCTGCTTTTGGTCAGGTGAGAGAAGGGCAAGAAAGTGTAAATGGTTTGATTCAGCACTTTCCCACGGCTAGAGAAAGAGATGTGTGCCTGTCCTCCAGTTAATGAAAGGTAGCATGATATCTATAAACAAAGAGTCTCTGACATGAAAAGGATGATTTAAATGAAGAGAAATGTTATTTAACTCCAGAACATCATTTTCTCCTGGTTAAAAATGGATTGGGCAGTTGAGCCAGCTAGCACACTTCTCCAATCTGACAGATCTCTGCTACATGGGGATGCTTTTGTGTAAATGCCCCATGATCCCTGAGTTCATTCAGGACAGTATGACCTGTCCCTGTGTCATACTCATTCATTCAGTGAATGTTCGGTAAACCTCTACTCTGCTAATTCCATGTTGTTTGGATGGTAAATAGTCCCTGTCCCAGAAGGACCATGACACAGTGGGGAATTATAGTATAAACAAAACATTCATAGTAGATGGATGTGTTATGAGAGAACATTGAGAAAAGTTCAAAGGTGTTATAGGAAAGGGAACTTGCACCTGCCTCTGATGATGGGAAAACAGGCAGCTGTCAGAGCAGCTTGTCTTGTGTTAGCGCCACAGCGGGGTGCCAAGAAGCAAGAGGTAGACAATGCTTATTCATTGTCTCTGATTCATTTCTCATTCTCAGTAGCAGATTGGGGCATATTGAAGATGATGCAAATAGAGATTTAAGTAAAATTTAGTATTTTTACCCATCCCAATTTAGGGAATAAGTGGTTAGTCACAAGCTCATCCCAGATAGAGTAGAGTAGGGAAATATTTGCCTTCCACCTTACAGATGGTACTGACCAGCGGTGGGCAAATTCTAATGCTTTAATTTCACATGGCACTGCCTATTCATATACAGAGACACCCGAGGCTTTTTATGTTTGGAATATTATTTGTGAGAAGTTTTGAGGTGTCATGAGTGTAGCTTGTGCTTCTGAGCTAATTCTGTCCCTTAGGAGCTATGTGGGAAGCTGAGCAAGTTGTTTTGCTGGGCCTCAGTTTCTCCATGTATAACAAGGATAATAGAAGCCATTTAAATGTGTGTGTATATTTCATTAAGTAGCATATATAGAGACAGTGTTAATATATGGCATACATATATTTTGTCAACTTTAACATATTATAAAACAATGATTAATATTTAAAGTTCTTTTTAACTAGATAATCACTATTTGCATTCTCAAGAGCCTCTCGAACACAAATTCCCACCAATGAGATGGAAGGAGAACAGGTTAGTCTTTAGAAGATGTTTTGGAAAAGAATTTCTGTCTATATCACAGTTTTGGCAGTTTCCAGAACAGTAGGTCCTGACAATGTCCCAACAGTCATGACCTGTGCTATTCTGAACAACGATCTTTTAAAAAGGATGCCTATGATCATCATCAAAAATAGTAAGAATTTATAATCTGGACTTGTGAATTTTCCCCTTTCTACTTGAAACGCGAATCCTTTTTTTAAAAAAAAGTCTTTTGTAAAGAAGATTTTTTTTCTTTTTTGGAGATGAGAATCGTGGCCCCAAGTTCAATCCAAACCAAATTTCAGATGTGGAATTACAACCCCTACCTCTGAATGGAAACCGTGGAGCCCCTTAGCCAGAGTGGCAATTGGCAGTCCTACCTTGGTCTCCAAGAACACACACCGTGGGACACCAACCAAGAAAAAGAAGAGGGAAGGAACACGAGGGAAATGCTAAAACCATCTGTACAGAGTCGGGTTTTGTGCACTGCTGGTAGAACAGTTTCTTCTTGTTATCTTCTGTAGGGAGAGTCCAGTCTCCCTCTCATGACTACATTAAAAAGAATAAGTAGCAAATGTCTCCAACAACAGTGATTTCAGAGAGCTAGAGCAGTTTACCACAGGGAGAGTCAGAGTGGGGCTCAGGAGAGGGCTCTATCCTGGCTTCGTCATCAAGGCACCAGGCACTTTGCTGCAGGTTCCTTGCCCTCCCTGAGACCCAGAAGCATCATCTGTAAATGTGGACATTAACACTTATACCCACTTTGCTGGTAATGGTGAGAAAAACACACTGCTATGTACCTAGTGAAATTTCAGGCTTTCCTGGCAGAGGTAGAGACCCAGGTCTCACCCTTCCAAATACTTAGACTCTGGGGTGCTGATGAAGAGGGAGCCCATATTATGACCCATCCTCTATTCCTCTGTCACTGGTCTAGAGTAGGGGAGAATTAACCCACAGTGTGGGTGCTGACATTCTTTCCCTGGGCTCTGTGCCCACCAGCCCTGCTTTCAGATGATTTAGACAGCCTGGAGAGCAGAACCTACCTGGTTTGGTGCCTCATTCCCACTCATCCTCCTCCAGGAGCAGGAGGACTAGGGGTCCCAGCCCAGGCCTGAAGGATGAAAGCCCTTTGCCGCCATCAGCCTGTGGTCTGAGTCATGGACCAGATCCTGTAACTCTGGTTCAGAGTCCCAGTGGTCACTTTCATTTTTCAGCAACAGCTGAGATTGTTCTTCTTGAATTTCTTGTTCTCTGAAAGAGGGAAATCGATTTAAACCCTTAGACAAATACATGAGTCAAAAGTTGGTTACAATGGGTTGTGAGTAAAATCAGAGAGATAAATCGAATCAAAGGTGTTATGGGATAATTAAAGCAAAAATTAATGAGCCCCTCCTCCATCTCAGTAGAAATGCACATCTCTGGTTACATGACACTGCTGTGGTTTGTTGTCCAATTAAGTGGTTGGCAACATGGTCTTTTATGGGGCCTGGTTCACCACATCGTGGTCTTAGCTGAAGATGGATGTTAGCAACGAATACTCAGTGAAATGGCTTAGGCTTCCATTATGCCACTCTCTGGTCATCATTTCTTTCTTCTTACCTTTCTCCCAGAACACATTTATGTATAACATATGTACAGAGTCTTCAAAAGAGCCCAACTTATATAACCAGTACAGGCATAGGTACAAATAGAAACTGCCCTAGTATTTACTTGCGGATTATTTTCTACATTTTTTCCATTTCTAAATCCTCCCCAAAGACCAATTTTCTTTGGTAACAGAGAATATATTTCTCTTTAAGTGTATAAAAGGAGCTACATAAAATTCTCCAGACACATGTTTAAAATGTGTGGTCAAATTGGCGTCTTTACTTGGAAATGGCTAGTGGTGGAGAATTTTTAAGTTTGTCTGATGATACCTCAAAGAAATTTTTTTTAAATGGAACATTAGGACCTCAATTATGAATTGTTCCCACACTTCGGATCTGCTCATTGGACCTTTCAACTTTAAACTGTTTTCGTTATTATAGAAAAAATTCATTATTCATTTATAAAGGCTTGTTCTTCTTTGTGTTTTGACTTTAGAGAAGGATTTAATTTAGAAAGTTAACCTGTGGAATAAACTGTCTCATGTGAACCCATTTAGAGATAAATGGGTTTCTGTAACATGCATTGTATGATCAATTTATGTTTCTTTAAAACATTGCCATATTCAGCAGACTCAATAGGCCTACTGTTCATGCAAAATGTAAGCTATGGGAAACTTGCCTTTCCAAACACGGAGAAAGAAGTTTCCCTCATAGGCTGGAGTCCTCTGCTTTGTTGTTCCAAGATGTCAAGGACTTCCACCATTACCTGATGCAAACAAAGATTAAAACACAGCTAAGACACAGCTGAAATGCAGCTGAAGATTAAAAAACCCTGAACTACAGAAATTGATGGGAAAGTGGATGACCCAGATGGGAAGGAGGAAAATAAACCCAATATGTCCAACAAGATTTTAAAGGAAGGAAATATTGAGAGTTGGGTAATCTATCTTCTGTATGACACAAAGCTAGAATGAATTTGCTTAGAAGTTCACAAACAATGGACTCCTGGCAGTCACTGGGAGCCTGGGCCCTGCCACAGACAAATAGGGGTTTGACTTCTTGCTCCTCAGCTGAGTGACCCTGGATTTTTGCTTATTTTTCTCTGTGGCTTTTTCTTCACATGTAAAATAGGGGAACAATTCCTACCTCAGAGTTCTTGTAATTAAATAAAAATGATTTTCATAATTCTCTGAACATTACCTGACACTTTAGTGCTCAATAAATAGGAAGAAACCCATACAATTTCAGGTTGTTCTAGCTAAGCTCTATGGAAGAATTTAGTCTTCACTCTTTAAAAAACAATATGTGGAAGATTTGATTTACATACCACATAATTCACCACTGTAAGCATGGCCTTAAAAGATTTTTTTTGGAAATTTATAGGACTGTGCAACCATCACTCACTCCAAATCCACTTTTAGAACATGTACATTACCACGAAATTCCCTCATGTCTGAATTAATCTCTGCCTAAGCAACCACTAATCCACTTCCTGTCCTTGTATATGGTATTTACCATTGCTGAACATTTTATAGAAATGCAATTATATAATATTTGCATTTGGATGTTTTGACTTAGTATGATGTTTTGATATTCATTCTTGTTGTAGCATGTACCATCTGCTTCTTACTCATTTTTATTGCTGAGTAGAATTCTGTTACATGAATATATCATATTTGATGGACATTTGTATTGTTGACATATGTTGACAGCCTTGAGAGCAGAACCTACCTGGTTTGGTGCCTTGTTCCCACTCATCCTGCTCCAAGAGCAGGGGTCTAGGGGTCATTGTCCATCATAGTTGATGGACATTTGTATCATTTCCAGTTTGGGGCTATTATGAATAGTGCTTATACATACGTTCATTTACATGTCATGTGTGGCCATATATTTTCATTTATCTGTCTTAGCAATTGGAATCGCCAGGTTGTATAATACAACTGTATTTAACATTTTAATAAATTGCCAAACTGTTTTCCGAGTTTCCACACCATTTTATGTCTCTCCCAGCCATGGGAGAGCATTCCGGTTTCTCCACATCCTCCCCAATGCTTGGTGTCATCTGCCTTTTTCACTAAAGTCATTCTAGTCGATATGTAGAATTATCTCACTGTGGTTTTAATTTGTATTTCTCTAAAGAGTAATAATGCAGAATACCTTTTCATGTATTTGTAAGGAGTGGGTAAATCTTTGCTGCTAAAATACAATTTCAAATTTTTTGCCCATTTCTTTATTGAGTTGTTTATCTTTGTATTATTATGTTATAAGCAGTCATTATAAATGCTAGATGCCTATCCTTTATTAGAGATGTGATTTGCAAATATTCTCCTCCCACTCTATAGTTTATCTTTTGCACTTAAAAAGATAAAGTTAAGGAAACAAAAGTTTTTACTTTTGAAAATAAAAAAATTTGACTTTTGAAATAAAAATGTTAAATTTTTCTAATTTTATCAATTTCTATGGATGTAAAGGAGTATGCTTTTCTTTTTCATATCTAAGAACTCTTTGCCTAATCAAAGGCCACCAAGAATTTCTCCTGTTATTTTCTCTAGTTTTGTAGTTTTCGCTCTTAAATTTAGTTTTATAACCCATTTTGAGTTAATTTTTGTGTATGGTTTGAGGTAAGGATATAAGATTATATTTTTGCATGTCACTGTCCCCACATAATTTGTTGAAAGCAGTAGTATCCTTTCTCCCAGTGAATTATTGTGGCTCCTCTGCCCCAAATCAAAGACCACACATGTAAGGGTATTTCTAGACTTTCAATACTGTTCCATTGATCTATACCCTATTATCCTTGCAAATGTCTTGCTTAGTCTGCAGAGAGACCCCTCTTACATCAATAACACAGCACCTTAATTTCTGTGGATTTAAAGTAAGTTCTGAGATTAGGTAATAAGGAAACAAAAGTCCTTCAGATTTGTTTTTGTTTTTTTTTTCAAAATTGTTCGTATCGATATAGGTCCTTTGCATTGTTTTATAAATTTTAAGACCAACTAGTCAATTTCTATTAAAATGCCAAATGGGATTTTGATAAGGATTAATTTGAATCTATGGTTCAGTTTAGGGAAAATTGTTTTCTTGACGATATTGAGTCTTACAGTTGATGACCATGAGCTATATCCATTTATTTAGATCTTTAATCCCCCTCCACAACATTGGGTAGCTTTCAATGTACAAGTCTTGCATTTATTTTGCTACATTTAGTCCTGTTGAGCCTGGTGGCTCATGCCTCATGTATTTAAGGAGGCTGAGATGACTTGAGGGTCAGGAGTTTGAGACCAACCTGGGCAACACATTGAGACTCTGTTTCTACCAAAACTAAAAAAATTCAACAGGGCATGATGGGGAATGCCTATAGTCCCAGGTACTTGAGAAGCCGAGACTGAAGGATCTTTTGAGCCCAGGAGTTCAAGGCTATAATGAGATAGGATCATGCCATCCTATTCCTAGCTAGACAAGAAATCAAGACTATGTCTCAAAAGAAAAAAAAAATGTAGTCCTAACTAATTTATTCTGTTTGATTCTATTATAAATGGAAACATTCTCTTAGTTTTATCTGTAGATTGCTTATTGTTAATATAGAAATACAATTGAATTTTGTATATTGATCTTACATTCTGTGAATGTGAAAACTTATTAATTTTAATACTTTTTAAATGGATCCCTTGGTATTTTTTACATTTAGGATCATGTTTTCCACAAATAATGACTGTTATATTTCTTCTTTTTCAATATGGATGACTAATTTTTCCTCCCTTACTTCACTCACTACAATTTTCAGCATAATGTTGATGAGAAGTGGTGATGGCAGACACTTATTTTCAATCCTAAGGAGAAAGTATTCTGTTTCTCAATGTTAACTATAATGTAGCAGTGGAATATTGTAGATGTCCTTTGTCAGGTTGAAGGTATGTCCCTATATTCTTAATTTGTGGAGAGTTACTATAATAAAAGTATGTTGAATTTTTTAAAAATGCTTTTTCTGCATCTATTAAGATTATCATGTGATTTTGTCCTTTATTCTATCAATATGGTACATGACATTTATTGATTTTTTCATATGTTAAACCAATCTTACATTTCTGAGATGAATCTTATTTGGTCATGGTATATGATTCTTTTTATATGGTGCCGGATTCAGTTTGCTAAAATGTGCATCTATCTTCATGTGGGACGTTGACCTGCAGTTTTCTTTTATTGAAATGACTTCTGGCTTTGGCATCAAATTAATACTGTTATCATAGAATTAATTGAGAAGTATTTTCTTTTCTATTTTATGAGATCTTATGAAGAATTTCGTATTTCAACTTTTAAAACTATTTGATAGAATTCACCAATAAGCCATAGAAACCAAGACTTTTCTTTGTGGGAAAATTTTTAATTGCTAATTCATTTGTTATTATTATATTACTATTTTCTGTTTTTCTTGATTCAGTTTGTGTCCTCCACTTTACCTAAGTTGTTTAATTTGTTGGCATTTTCATTTCTGTAAGGTCAGTATTGGTGTCCCCTTTTTCAACCTTGATTTTGTTAATTTCTGTTTTCTGACTTATTTTCATAGTCAATCAGCTAAAGATTTGTAAATTTTGTTGATCTTTTCAAAGAACCAACTGTTGGTTTCATTGCTTGTGGTTTTCTATTTCATTCATTTCCGCTCAGATCACTCAGAAACCAGCATAATATCCCAAACGTCTCACCTTTCCCTTTGCTCTTACGATTTGCAATTCTGACTCATTCAGAAAAATTTTTAAAATTTATAAAATAATCACATAAATTGAAACAAAGAGAATCTTGCAATATAGCTAATTAAATGTTTAATTATCACTCTAGTTAATTTCTTCTCCCTTCTTTAGCCGCAAGAAAAAAAATTTAATGAGCTTGAACTATTTTATAATTTGATTAGTGATGCAAGAATAGCTGTCAGAACCTGTCGGCCCCAATCCTATCCCATAATAGTGATGGAAGATCTGCATGCTGTGAACCAAGTCTAGCAGATCACAAGCAATAACTTCTGTACTTACAAAAACATTCTAAAATTAGTGTTGCATGAATCTGTAGGTATCTGGAAGATTTCAGAGCTATCCTCTGTAAGTGTAAGTGTTTCTCAGATTCCGTTCACCTTCTAGAGTTTCATTCCTTATCTTACCTGCCTTACTCCTTCCAGTCCTCACCTGCCCGGAGCTGGCTCCAAGATTTCCTGCTTCAACCTGGACATACTTCTTGGTGCCACAATGCTGTCACCCATGTGAAGATGAGTCCCACTTCCTCTCAGAGTATTCTGGAATATCATCACCAGCCTGCATGAGACTGGGGGACCTCCTAGTGATCTGGATTGAAAAATCCCTATTTTATACCCTAACTATCAATGGTTACTCCTATCTCCCTAGCAACCCACAATTTAGTATGGAGTCCATATTAAGGCCACACAGAATATGACTATATCCAGAAAGAGTTTTAAGGAGCGTTGTAAAGCAGAAGCCTGCTGACTCTACGGGGAGAATGTGCTGATGTTTGAGAAAGCCAATGGGCTTAGCAGTCCTTGTTTTTCTCCTTCAGGCTTTAAGAGCAAATCAGAGAAGCCCTTCAAGCTGTAATAGAAAACCCAAGCTTTTAATGGAGAGATAGTCATCTTCTAGTTGGCCTGCCTAATCAGCCGACTGATGAGAAAGCCAACTCAGCCTCCAGCCTTCTACTGTGCAAAATTAGGTTCCAATAGTAGCTGCACATGTGTAACCAAGCTAGGCACTGACCCAGCAAACTAACCCCAGAGTATAATCAGGGAGGTAGGATTTGCTTGGCGCAGAAGCTGGAAGCAATTAATGACAACCCATGAGTAAAGTGGGCCATGCTGGGAAGAATGGAACATAGTGGAAGAAAGGCCAGCAGGTGCCAGAATGCCCCTCTCTTTGCTGCTCATCAGCCCTGCCTTGCCCGGTGCTTTACCCTGGGAAGTCAAGATGGGGTGGAGGCCCTCAGTAGCTTTCAAAGTGAAAGAGGCTTGGCTGCAACCTGAAGCAAAATATCCATGACGGCTACTATAAAAGGCAAGCACTTAAGAAAATTTGTGCTGTATTTTCCAAAGAACAATTTGTGTATCTGCCTGTCTCTTAATGCTTCTGCTTCTTTCTTGAGTGTTAACCAAGTGAACATCTGTGAGACAGAATGCTGAACAAGACGTCCAGTGGAAGCCCTCAGGGAGGCACTAATAATTGAAAATATTTCCCCTTTAAGAAATAAAGCTGGATTAGTAGAGCATTCATTACAGTGGAAGTAAAAGACTCAGCTCTATGGCCAACAGCTCTCTTCCATTAATGATAACTTAGAAACTTTCTTAGTGAAGGGATTCTAAAAGCCTTTTCCTTCCAGGCCCCATTGCAGTATTGCAAGTATGCCATGCCATGTGTACTACAGGACTGTCTTTCTGGTCCTTCCTCTGGGCACTGTTGTGCATTTTGTCCTCGTTTATATTCATCTGTATGTATATAAGTTGCCTGTCAGATTTATCCCTTTAAACTACTTACTGAAGTCCTCATTTGAATTTAAATGAGTGGACTGCCAACTTCTCACAAGGCAAATGTACTCTATAAGTTCCTGTTACAGTACATAGCAGACAGAGATGGATGATTTCATGTCATCATGGAACCATACACCATTAAGAATTGGAAGGAACCTGGTAGGTCACATAATCCAGTCCTCACTATGGCAATCCCATTCTACCTGGACGGAATAGCTCTAAGTTTAAACAAATAGTGAAAATGTGCTTCTTGGGATTTGGTGTGTTTCACATCAGTTATGCATGCTTTAAGGGAAATGTAAGTCTCTCCCCTTCTTTCAGCTGGGAAGTTACCCAACTGCAATTTCCATCCCAACTCAAAGTGCTGTCACTCCCTCTGAGTAGATCTTCTATATTTGTGTATCTAATACTTACCTGGCATTTATCCTTTATGGTATTTTTAGGGGACTTGCACTACAGGCTGAGAAAGAATTCTTGAGTCAAAGATTAAGATAAGTTTTGAAGCAAGGGGTATATTTACTTTCCAATGGAGGAAAGGGTGAAAAAAAGAAATGCTGAGTGGCTTGGGCTTTTTACTCGGGTCCACAGATAGAGTTGTAGCTGTTGTGAAGTGATAAGGAAAGGCCATTGTCGTCCAGTGTGTTTGTTGGTGTGAAAAGATGATGAAAGGCAGCTGTTTTCCAGAGCAGTTGTTTTCTGTTGGGCTGGTCTTAACTGACTTCTAGGAATGTGACTCGGCAGTTGCTTGGGGGCCTGGGGGTGGTGGTACATGTCCTTTTTGTTTGCTAAGTATTTTTCCATTTCTGCAAAAGAATCTCATAAGAATCAAGTTAAGCCCCAGGTGGTCAAGCCAAAAACAAACTCTGGCGCCAGCAAAACACTGTGTGTAGTGATGTTTTAGCATTAGATGATTTGCTAGCAATGCTGTCCTTTCAGTCTTTTTTGTTTGTTTGTTTGTTTGAGACGAGTTTCAGTTTTTGTTGCCCTCAGTAGAGTACTGAGGCATCACAGCTCACAGCAACTTCAAACTCTTGCTTAAGTGATCCTCTTGCCTCAGCCTCCCAAGTAGCTGGGACTACAGGTGCCTGCCACAACTCAACTCCCGGCTACTTTTTGGTTGTAGTTGTCATTGTTGTTTAGCAAGCCCAGCATGTTCAAACCTGCCAACCTTGGTGCATGTAGCTGGCACTATAACCACTGTGCTACGAGTACCGAACCAAGATTATCAATTTCCAACAAGCTTTCTTTATCCCTGGAACATATGTATTATCTGTTTTGTATACTGCTGGATTCAGTTTGCTAGATTTATTTGTTGTTCATGAGACATCTTAGTCTATAGTTTTCTTTTCCCGCAATGTCCTTGTTTCATTTTTATATCAGACTAATGCTGACCTCAGGTAATGTCCAGGTTTATATTCTCCCTTTGCATTTTTCTGAAAGGGCTTGCACAGAATTGGTATTATTTCTTCCTTAAATATACAGTAGAATTCACCAGTGAAGGTGTCAGGGCTTAGCATTTATTTGGGGGGAAGGTTTCTAACTATGAAGTCAATTTGCTTAACAAGTGTAGCGCTAATAGGGTTAAGTAAGCTTTGATTGTGTCTTTAAATAACTTTATTCAATTCAGTTCAGATTTGTTGGCAGATTTATTTGTATAAAGATATATAACACTCCCTTATTCTCCTAACACCTATAAAATTGACAATAATGCTACTTTTATACTCGGTAATGTTAGTAATTGTCTTCTCTCTTCCTGATCCATCAAGCTAGAAGCCTTTATTTTATTGATTATATTTTATTATACAACAAGGGTTAAATTTTATTGATCTTCTCAAAGAACTAGTGCTTGCTTTATTTCCCCATATTTTGTGTTTTCTAGTTTATTGATTTCTGTACTAATCTTTATTATCTTCTTTTTTCCCTATTTATCTTGGGTTTAATTTGCCCTTCCTTTTCTACTTTTCATAGGTAGAATCTAAAGTAATTGAGACTTTTTTCTTTTCTAATGCAGACATTTGAGACTATAATTTCTTGTTTAGAATGGCTTTAATAGCATCTTGAAAATTGTGACAGGTTGTGTTTCCATTTTTATTTAGTTCAAAATGCTTTCTAATTTATATTTGAGTTCTTCAACCCATAGGTTATTCAAAAATGTATTACTTAGTTCCAAACAGTTTGTGATTTCCTAGATTATATTTCTGTTATTGGTTTTCTTACATACGTGTGCTTACTAGTATCCAGCTGAACCCTCTGCTCTCCCTCTGAGCAGCTATCCCCTTTCTGGTACTCTCTTGTGAACTCACTGCCTTACTCTCCATAGCTGTACCTCCTCAACTCAGGATGTCCATTGGGTGTTCTTACATGTCTCCTTCCTGTTCCACACCTTGGTAACTCTCTTACAGAGAGCTGGAGTACGTGTAGGGCTCACTTTTTCTGCTTCCCATCTCTCAGAAACCACTCCCCTTCATTGCCTAATGTCAAGTGTCTGGAAAACTGTTGTTTTACACATTCTGTTTACCTTTTGGTAGTTTCAGACAGGAGAATAAATGTGGTTCCTATAACTCATCTTGCCTTACAGAGGAAGTCTGGACTGTGTTTTTAACATTTGGTTTTAACCCTTGTTGTATCTAGTAGAGCACCATTTGCATGGAGGAAGGCTCCATAAATATAGATGAGTATATAGTGGTAGAAGACAGACAGCCTAGGTTGAAATCCCTTGTGCTTGGAGTAACTGGTTATATGCCTTTAATCATGTAATCCCTCTGACTGTAGTAATATATCCTGCCTAGTCTTAAATAGTAAGAACTATTATTTAATGAGTATGTGCCACATAACAAGCCTGTGCTAAGACCTTTACATAATTATCTTGTTCAAAACTCACAAAATGGTTTAGCAAAGATTACCTCATTTAATACTCAAAGCTTTTTTATGAGACAAATTTTATTAACCCACATTTTATGAGGAAATTGAGCCTTTGGCTAAGTGTCTTGACCCAGGTCACTCAGCCAGTAAGTACCATGCTGAGAGTGCAGAGAAATCTCCAACCTGTCATACCATCATACATTTTACAGGTTTGTAAAAATTGAGAGAAGTAATGTGTGATGGTTAATTTTATGTGTCACCTTGACTACACTAAAGGATCCACAGGTGGCTGGTAAATCATTATTTCTTTTTTTTTTTTTTGAGACGGAGCCTCAAGCTGTCCCCCTGGGTAGAGTGCTATGGCATCACAGCTTATAGCAACCTCCAACTCCTGGGCTCAAGCGAGTCTCCTGCCTCAGCCTCCCGAGTAGCTGGGACCACAGGCGTCCGCCACAACGCCCGGCCATTTTTTTTTTGGTTGCAGCCATCATTGTTGTTTGGTGGGCCCGGGCTAGGGATTAGAACCCGTCACCTTAGGTGTACGTGGCTGGCGCCTTAGCCAATTGAGCCACAGGCACCTAGCCAAATCATTATTTCTGTATGCGTTTGTAATGATGTTCCCAGAAGAGATTAGCATTTGAATCAGTAGACTAATTTAAGGGATATTGCCTTCCTAGTGAGGGTGGGTATCATCCAATCTGTTGAGGACCCAGAAAGAACAAAAAGATAGAGGGAGGGTCAATTTGCTTTCAGCTTGAGCTTGGTATTGGTCTTTTTCTGCCCTTGGGTATCAGCCTCTCAGGTCTCTGGACTTCAGGTTTGGACTGGAATTAAACCATTGGCTTCCCTGGTACTTCATCTTGCAGGTGATGAATCATGGGACTTCTCAGTTTCCACAATTGTTTGGGTCAATTCCTCATAATAAAACTCTCTCTATATATACACATATATATGTCTATATGTGTGTGTGTGTCTATATATATATATATATATATATGTAGATTTCCTATTGGTTCTATATCTCTTCAGAGCCTTGACTAATATATAATAGATGCAAACAACAACAACAAAAAAATGTTTCACAGACTATAAAGCCTAGTGACAAATAGTAACATTCGGTAGATAATTATTCACTATCAGAGGATTAATCTCATTTCTAATTAATCCTATATATATCTCTAAAACCAAGACCAAAAATGAAAAAAAAAAAACAGTATTCCCAATTTCTAGAAGAAATCTTCAAGGACTTTGAGATACTTTGTTATTTAATATGTTTATGACTTATTGTGGGTTATAAAGAAGAAGAATTAGAAGTTTACTTCATAGATTTTCTAAGAGTGAAGAATATTTCTCTTTGTTGCCTAAATCAAGATTGTAGATACAGGGCCAAGTTCATTTTCTACACTTTGGTCTTTAATTTTCTACCCTTTGCTAGTTAATAAAGGATTCAAATGAAGTGAATGTTTTATCCTGTCATCTGCTCATCAGACGCAGCTGGAACGGCAAGTCCACTCTGGCTGCCAAGCCAAACTTCAGGCTAAGTTAGGACCTCTGCTCCACGAGGGGAAAGAATCTGATTTGACATGATCCAGGCAATGTACATTTGGACTGGCTTGCAGACTGTTCCACATTTTGTTGTAAACAGTTTGGGAATCTCCAGTCACATCTGAGGTTACATATGGCAGAAAATTCGTGGGTTTTTTCCCTTTAGTTTTGTTGTTGTTGAATGGACTATGAGAGTAAGGAGAGGGAGTTAGTTGGCCCACTCCTTTCTGTCTATGCAAGAATGCTGATTCTCCAATTTTTAACAAAAGGATCTCAGCCTTTTCCTTCTTAAATGGCCCAAGACACACGGTTGGGATCACTAGAGGGAGAAAACAATTGCAGACTTTTTAAAGAGTAAACAAACAGAACAGTCTTAGAGGACTGATTGTTAGTTCTAAGTTTTCAAGGCGTGTTCTCAAGTCAAATAGCACATTTGTGATGGCACAAATCAATGTAGTGTTTTCAATGTGTCCATGTAGAGAGATGCTGAAATTCTTAATTCCAGTTCTCTGAAAGGACTGTAACGACAAACTCAAATGTTATTTATTTTTCCACTTTGGAAAGGAAAACCTGCTTGTTTATTGTTTGGTTTTTCCTTTAGCTTTTAATCCTGTCTTGCATTAAGAGCCCACCCATAGGTTGGATTCCTGCCCATCATTTACCAATGTCCTACAAGCTGTCTCACATTCAGTGGAATCTGTCTCAGGACAAAAAACATCAGGCAAGCTGAATTGTATTTTTCAATCAAAACTGCCAACATGAAGATTAAGAGGTCAGTGCTGCTGTACTTAACCAAACAGTTGAAAATATTTCTATGGAAATAACCTAGAGTCACTATCTTTTCATTCATTTATTGGACTATTTTGAAAATGATTTTTTTCTTCTGCTAAAAAGTTATAATTCTCCAAATAAGCAGGCACTAGAAATTCCAGTCCAATCACACGGTCTTTTCTAAGTGAGAAAATAAGTTCCAGATTCCTGATTTTTGTTTTGAAATTTTCTGTGGGCATACTGAGGCAGCTCAGGAAGCAGACAGTTGTAGCATTATGTCCTTTGGATCATCCAGGAATCAATAAAATGAGACATATTCATTCGCTGTAGTAGTAGACCTATAGCAGGTGGAAAGGAGAAGTGAGAGCTAAGCTTGGAACACTCAGTAATCATAAGAAACACGTTGGTGAAAGGGGCATGGGGAGGGATTTGGCTCTCCTAACAAATGTGAGAGCTCTCGAGATGAGAGTATCAGTGGTTAGCAGTCTCTACACCTGTGGTGTTAAGGGACTGAAGGAGAAGGCAATCAAGAGCATGTGTGTTCTATCACAGACTTGCTCGCTCTGGCTCTGTCGCTTTTCCTGACTGCACAGAGTCTCCCTACCAAAGACTGCTAAGATTCATTCTCTTACTAAGACTGCTTTACTCCCTCAAATACTTTCTCTCTCTCTCCCTTCTGCTAAAGCAAATAGCCCTCAGGCACCTAAGAGCAATTGTCCTCAAGCAAGGTAGTCTATGGTCTGCGTCCAGAACCTAGGTAAGCCAGGGCCGGAGACTTGGTCAGTCCCAGGCCTGATAAGTGGCACCCCAGATGGAACCTGGTAAGTGCTGACCACAAAGGGACCCTGACAAGTGGTGTCAGAAGTGGAATAGTGAATAGCCACTGACAATTCGTCTTTGTATCTCAGGTGCCTAAATCTGTGCCTGGCAGAGAGCAAAGTTCTCAATAAAGGTATGTTGTGTGAATAAGTTTTCCTGTCTAGTTTTCATTGGAAAACAATGACAGAACCAGCAAATGATGAAATTGTATTCTCCTCCATAGAAACAGACCTTTTGGGTGGATTGCCTGAGTTCAGGAGTTCAAGAACAGCCTGAGCAAAGCAAGAATCCATCTCCATAAATAGAAAAACTAGCAAGGCATTGTGGCAGATGCATGTAGTCATAGATACTTAGGAGGCTTAAGCCCAGGAGTTTGAGGTTGCTGTGAGTTATGATGCAAGGACACTCAACCCTAAGGCGACTGAGCAGAAAAAAAAAAACCAGAACAGATTGTTTTGGATTCAATGATGATTCAGGTTGAATTTCTAAAGTGTCTCCTAGCCTTATGATTCTAATTTCAACATTTTCAAAATTGAGTTCATTGGGTTTAGATTGGAGCATATCTGAACCTTTTTATATATGAAAAAGACTCTGTGGTCTTGACCTATACTGCTTCTGAGCAAAAATCCAGAAAGTCAAAGAGACTTTGATATTCTTTTATATTCTCATATTGGGCTTCCATCAGCTTAACATTAGGAGAGCCCAACTATCCAAAACCAAATAAGAAACATTGCTTGAATGGGAAATGATCCCTGCTAAAACATTAGAATTCTAGAACCTATGTAAAGACAACATAAATTGTGTCACAGGAAGTCATTATTCATCACTGGCAGGTCTAGCCTTTTCCCTGAAGTTTTCTCCATTGGGACTTTAATCTTGTCCAATTTAATGAGCTTAGTAGGGATGCTTTAAAACACCAGTGCTGTGGAATGTAGCACTGATAATGAAGTGATAGACTTTTTTCATATGTATCTCCTTCCTGTTCTTTGAAGAAAGAAAAATGATGATTAACACAGAATATTTTTAAAAGTCACATGAATGAGTTGAGAAGATAGAGGTGGACAACTCTGGGCTTAATCCTAAATCCACATTTACTGTTTTTGTGATCTTGAGCAAAGTAATCTATCCTCCAAAGCCTCCACTTATCTGTAAAATGGTGGTGACTACTGCTTCATCAGGTTGTTGTGAAGATATGTTAAGTGGATGTCATATAGACGGCATTCAAGAAACATTAATTCTGGGACTGTATTCCCATTTCGCATTAATGTTTATATAGCACTATGCAGGAGTAACAAAACTTTATTGATGAATACTTAATCCTATATAAAACCTCCTCTCTCTCTGTGGGATAAGAAAAGCTTACCAACTAAAGTCAGAACACTGGGTCCTACTGGTATTTCTGTCTCCAGTAATTTAGCCTTGGGAAAAGCCTCCTTAAAGTCTAATGATAGTTATTTATCCTCAAGCCTGGGCTTGTATCTTTCCAGACCCCAGCAACTGCCCTGTTAAAAAAAGTTACCTTGCTGTTATGTAATATTTCTTTTATTTTAGTTGACTATATTATTGAATAATTTAATTTTGTTTTTATCTACATTGAACATGTAAGTTTACAAGACTAATAATGCTATGAGCCTTCTAAGAGAAAAGTTAGTGCCCTGCTCTGTCCATTATGCCCAATATTAGCTAACCACTTTCAACACTTGTTTCTTCGAGAATTTACCACTACATATATAAATAAATAACATTAAATGGTATAATTTTTATTATTTATCAAATATCAGTTTTAAAAATTATTTATTGTTAATAAATAATCCCACTATAAGAAAGAAGAATTTTGAACTGCTATCATATACATACACATGCAGAATTCATGTTCCAACTTTCCCATGTAGTATGCCATAAATTTTGAATATTCAAAGTTTATATTATTATTTATAGTTCAATCAGGTCATGAATATGATTACCTTCAATGGCAATGCTTTCCTTGCACAATCTTTTTGTTTCCTAGAAAGTCATGATTTCTTTACTTTCCTATTTACTTTATTTACTTAGTTTTCTACATAGTATCATTAATTCATCCAAAAATCTTTACAGACAGCATGAATAACTATTCATGACATTTGAATACATCTGAACACAATCTCTCACTTTGTAGAATACATTTTCTTGGAGTACTCTATTCTTTTATACCAAACTGCACTAGTTGCTCTCCAGCTCTACTATATAACTGAATTCCTGGGAACTTCTCTCTTTTCACCATCCTCCTAGAATACTCTTTCCTTCACTGTAGCAACAGACCTTCTGTTTCCTGGATTCCACATCTTCATTTCCCTTTTTTACTCATTTTTAAAAAGCATATTCTCTAGTAATGTTTCCTAAAAAAGAGAAAATTGTTTTTGTTTTTGAGACCTTGTGTATCCAAAATGTCTTTAGTCTATATTTACATTTGATTAGATAATATAGAATTTCAGATCAGAAATATTTTTTTCTCCTGATTTTAAATTATTAACCCATTGTCTTCCAGCTTCCAGTGTTGCTATTAAAAAGTCAGGTGTTATTCTGGCTTTCAATACTTCCTAAGTAAACTATGTTTGTTTTGTTTTAATATCTGTAACCTTAAAATGTTTAGTATTTTGAAAGTCCACAGTTACATGTTTTGATGTAGATCTACCATTGTGCTGGTTTCTGAGTGAACTCTTTCAAACTGGAAAAGTACTTCAACATTTTTAAATACTTAAAATAATTTTCTTTAATATTTCTAATATGCTCTAAAATAACAAGTTGAAACATCACTTTCTTTTTTTTCATATACAATCTTTTATTAATACAATGGAACTTTGTGTTAAACTATTAATATGTAAATACTGTGAATATTTGTCTACATAACTCTCTGAATATTATTATTGTGCATAATATTTTAAGAAAACGGTAGTTCTCCTTTAAATAGTATCTTTGGGACCTGTTACTTGTCTTCTATGTTGAATTGTTCTTTATTAATCTATAGCAACTGTTTTTACAGTGAGTTAGATTTGATCATTATTGCTGTTCTATCATGTGTGATTAGCCTTTAGTGGTTTAAGATACCACATGGACTATGAAAAGTCTCTTTCAAATTTCCTTTATTTGTCCTTGGAATTATTCATTTACATTATTTTTAGTGGAGAAAAAAGCTGGAATTGGGAGAATGTGAAAGATATTTCTCAACAAATATTGAGATATTGAATTTTCAGTGATAAGTTTCTTTAGTATGCTATAAACTATGAGCTTACAAACCATGGTTATAAACCATGGATATGTTGATTTAGGGTGTGTGATGAATAAGGCCCATTCCATTTTCTAACACAGGTATATGGACCAGAAATTCCTTACAACTAAAAAAATGGAGACCATTTCATGAGTAGCTAAAAAGTTTCTGAATATTATGTCCAGTAACATAATTTCATAGTATTTATTGGTTTCTTTACATAATATACTAAATTAGAAATTAACAGGCATCATTCACTTTAAGATAGAGGGATGATTAGATTTGCATCAGAGTTATAGCAAATGCAATTTAGCTGGAGTGTAGGTTAATAGCACTTTAATAGAATCCTTGGGGGAAAGTGTTGATTTTTGAAGACTATTTACTAATGCCATATTTTCATCATTGTTTCTCTCCAAAGCTGTGAAAGAAAAGTCCTCTAACAGAATGGAAAAGACTAGAGTTAAAGATCGTTACATCAAATATACATTCAATTGTTTCTAGCATGTCAACCTTATTTACTAGACAACTTAAAAAAATTATCAAGTTCCACAAAGAAATTTATATACATGCTCTTATTTTTCAGTTTACTTATTTTTAATTAAAATCTTTTTATTAAATCATAGATGTGTACATTAATGCAATCATGGGGCACAATGTGCTAGTTTTATATACAATCTGAAATATTTTCATTAAACTGGTTAACATAGCCTTCACGGCACCCTCTTATAGTGTTAAGACATTTATATTCTACATTTAGTAAATTACTCATGGACCCTTTAAGATGTATCATAGGTATGGTCCCACCAATTACCCTCCCTGCACCATCCTCCCCACTTTGTCTCCCATTTCCCCATATTCTTGAGCTATAATTGGGTTATAGTTTGAAAGCTATAAATTGGTTTCATAGTAGGGCTGAGTACATTGGATACTTTTTCTTCCATTCTTGAGATACTTTGCTAAGAAGAATATGTTCCAGCTCCATCCATGTAAACATGAAAGAGGTCAAGTCTCCATCTTTCTTTAA
>CAUYQV010058599.1:0-12338 GCA_963574575.1 Galagoides demidoff | reverse complement strand
GTTTTACCCTTAGTCTTTTAGAAAGGAGAGCATTCTAAACTGCATTGCACGTGTCCCCATATGCAGTGCACATGTCTCCATTTTAGTTAAATGGAGACAGTGATCTTAGCTGAGTTACAACTGGTAAGTCGGGCATTATTGTGAATAAGAACCCATCCCACAGTTCAGTGATGTCTTAGAGTTCGTAGACTCCTCCAGAGTTAGTCCTCTCACTAACCTGTGCCCAAGGAGGTATACTTTCTCAACTACTGTGTCTCCTGTGTAGTTTTTCCATCTCCTCTTGTTTCATATCTCAGTTGTCACTCACTGCCTCGCCAGCTACTTTGGTTCTCCTGTGATCTGGGGGACTCTACAGAATGCTATAGAGTTGCTAGGCTTTGGCAGAGTGCCAGAGGGGTTCTGGACGATGTGAAGCACTTCAGTTTTCAGTATTAAACTCCATGCCATTCTGTCTTAGACATTCAGAGGATTTTTTATTTTTGGTCTCACTTCCTGCTTCTTTGGCTGTCTTCCAAATAGTTACTATTGCCAAAGAAGTGTCCTCTGAATGATAAAAGTGCAATTGAAGATAATGTTCACAAATATAAAGATAGACAAAATCCTGTGATGCCAGAATCCATGGTTGGCTGCAAAGTGGAGAAAAAGGGAGCAAAGTAGGGCCTCGCCTGATGGCCCCGGAGCCTTTAGGTGTCCCGAGACACGCGGGCCTGCCCTTGCCAACCTCCACCCCAGCCCTACCATGAGTATTGTTGCTGAGTCCACTGTCACCTTAGGCTTCAAGGAGCTGCACAGGGTTAACCTTTCACGCCCAGACTTTATGTTTGTCTTGAAGACCAGTTGAAATCTCCCTCGAGTCTTCTATTTTTACTTTACTCTTCAGTCTCTCTTCTGCAGCCTAATACCCAGGACCAATAATAGTACCAACCACAACACAGTTTTGGAATGCATGGATGGACGGTTTCCTGGCACGCAGTGCAGCCAGCCAGACTCATGACTGTCTCTTCTCTTCTCACATAAGTCCTCCTAACCCAGCTTGTTGTTCTGAGCCTGTATGGCCTTCTGTCAGCACATTAGACTGGCCAGCCCTGAGTGCTGAGTGGACAGTGAAATCCATTATTTATAGGACTAAAGAAGGTATTTGCCCCTATTCACCAGGCTCTTTTTTTTTTCTTTTTCTTTTTTTTTTTTTTAAGAGACAGATTCTCACTCTATCACCCTTAGTAGAGTGCTGTCGTGTGACAGCTCACAGCAACCTCCTGGGCTCGGGCGATTCTCCTGCCTCAGCCTCCCAAGTAGCTGGGACTAGAGGCACCGGCCACAATGACCAGCTACTCTTTGTTACAGTTTGGCTGGGGCTGGGTTCGAACCCTACACCCTCAGTATATGGGGCCGGCACCTTACCCACTGAGCCACAGCCACTGCCCACCACCGGGCTCTTTTCTTATGGTCCTAATGTTGTATTTCTGCAACTTTCACTTCATTTCTAAAGATTTTTCCCATCATTATTGGTCATCTCCCTGAGGATCCTGTAAAGTAAACCTTAATGTCCACGGAGGTTACCGAAACACCCTAGTGGAGACTCATGTCAGTTTCCAAGATGGGGACATGAAGCTTAGCTGACCACAGGACTGGCTCTGTGTAGACAAATGCCTCCCACATGGCATTCCCCAGATTACACTTGGGGAAACTGTGCCTTCACTTGCAAGATTGATTCAACATTCAGATAATACTGATTGAAGGGCTATTATTTATAAAGCACTCTGCTAGGTGCTTGGGATATGCATTGATTAGTAAACAAAATCCCTCCCTCATGGAGCCTGCACTATGCCAGGGGAAGACAAAAACAAAAAAATCTACAAATAATGTTATGTCAAATGATGATAAGTGCACAAAATAATAGAAAAATGCAGGAGGATAAAGGGGCTGAAGGGAGCAGGGTCATATGTTGCAATGTTTAACAGGGTGGTCATGGTTGGCCTCATTTAAACAAAGACTTAAAGAAAGTGAGAGAGTTTACTAAGTAGATTTCTGGACAAAGAACATTCCAGAAAGAGGACCCAATCTTCAGCCAAGTCTATAAGATATGAGCAGGCCTAGGAGGGTAGAGAAACATCTTCTCTGGCCATTAAGACTGAAGAAGAGTTGAGTGAGAGGGGAGCTATGGGAGACAGCCTGTGGGGGCCTCAATGGCCATGGTAAATGTCTTTGGCTGTTCCTCTGATGGCCATAGGGAGCTACTGCAGGGATTTGAGCTGAGGCGTACAACAATCTGATTTATTTATGTTTTCGAAGGATCACTCTTACATGTTGAGAATAGACAGTAAGGAACGCAAGGATAGAAGCAAGGGAACCGATTAAGAGGCCATTGCAAGACTTCAGGCAAGAGACTGATGTGGGAGGGGAGGACCGGGTGGTAACAGGAAAGGTGAAAAGGGATAAAATTCTGGGCAAAAATCTTGGAAGGTAATGTGTCTCAGTCCATAAGGGCTGCTATAACAAAACACCTTAGACTGAGTAATTTATAAACAGAAATTTATTGTTCACACACCTGGAGGCTAGAAAGTCCAAGATCAAGGTGGGAGCGGAATCAGCATCTGGTGAAGGCCAGTTCTCTGCCTCAAACGTGGTGCCTTCTAGCCATGTCCTCACATAACAGAGAGGTGAGCAAGCTGCACCAGGCCAATTTCATAAGGACCCTAATCCCATTCATGAGGGTGGAGCCATTATGACATAATTCTCTCCGCAAAGCCCCATGATTTAAGACCACCACATCATAGATTATGTTTCAACACATTCAGACCACCACAATGACAATGACAATGTCCTACCACGTTGGAATTATTGCCAAAAATAGCTCGAGCCTTCCCACTTTGGATCCCCTTCATTTCTCACAGTTTGTATTATAAAAAGGAAAAGCACCAATTAATCACTTAAACCCTTTTGAGCATTATACTTTAAAAGTTATTTCCATTAATACTAACCATAGGAAAGAAATATTCCCTCAATTTATACCTACCAAGAATTCAGGACATTCATAACATATTGATTGGCTGGCATCTTGGTTTAGCATATTCGTTTATTAAATTGAATTGATAGAAGCACAGTTTGCATATTGCTTGCACAGACCCGTATGTATTCTAGATCCAGCCAGAGCCACTGTCTTGTGAAATTCAGATAAATTAACCCAAGCCTGAGATTATATATTCTCTTCAAAAACCTAAGTCAGCTGCAGGATTTTTGCCAATTCCTGAACATTTCTCTCATCTCAGTCTGTGTTCCTGATCCCCCGGGCCCTCACCTTCTCTCTTTTCCACCATCCACATTTAACACCCACGTGTGATCCTTTACTGAAGTTGTGACAGGACCAGGAAATCCAACGTTGCAGGCTTTCAAAAGCCTTAACATTAATCATTGAATGCTGCTATTTCTAAAGGTTCCTTCAGCACCCCTTCTACCAGCAAATTTTGCAATTGCCCTCTCTCCACAGGGGCAGCCACAGCTAGGTTGTGTGGATTCTCCCTCCCAATCCTCTCCTCCCCACTCATCTCAGCATTTGAAAAGAAACAGAAGGTCACTCTGGCCTTTCTCTCCTGAAGCAGGTCGTAAAACCTTCGTTTCAGAGGCATTCTCCCTATACATGGAGGAAAGAAACAACTCTGTCTCTGAAGATACAGGTACACACAGGCCTTACTAAGTTCCTCCCATCCTCCCCAGCTTATCTCCTTCCATTAGAGCACACCACATTTTATCCAGTTATACTTATAGGACTACCCACTGCTTCATCAAACCTAAGCATAAAAATACACAGGTTTCCCTGTTTCTCAGGGTCTTCATTTCAGAAGACTCTGGTGTCATGTGTAACTTAGATTGAATAAATGTATGCTTTTGTCTTGTTAATCTGTCTTTTGTTAGAGGTGCTTCAGCCATGAACTTAACAATGAGTGAGGGAAACTTTCCTCCCCTACAACACCTATAAACCCAGACTTTGGGGCTTCAGTGTCTCTTTATGTATCCGTGTGTGTGTGAAATAAACTACTCCCATGAACTTCATAGATTTTTTAACTTTATTTGAAAGATCAATCACATATGTGTAGCAATATAAAATTAGTTAAATAAAACAGAAATGCATGTTCCCCCACAATCCATTTTAAGAAGGAGAACAGGCCAGGCATGGTGGCTCATACCTATAATCCTACTGCTTTGGGAGGTCAGGGTGGGTGGGAAGATTGCTTGAGGCCAGGAGTTCCAGACCAGCCTGGGCAATATACCAAGACCCTGTCTCTTTAAAAAATAAAAAAATTAGCTGGCTATGCTGCATACATCTGTAGTCCAAGCAACTCAGGAGGCTGAGGCAGGAAGATCACTTGAGCCAAGGAGTTCAAGGCTCCAGTGAGCTGTGATTGTACCACTGTACTCTAGCCTGGATGACACAGTGAGACCTTCTCTCTAAAAACAAACAAATAAATAAAATAAGTAGAACATGAGAATACCATCAAAAATGTCCTTCAAATTGGGGCATGAGCCCCACGGCACCCCTACTGCCGCAGGGTTCACAAGGACTTTCTGAAGGTACACAGAAACAACCATTTTATGGGAATCTATTACTACATACTCAAATTCCATATGTGCTCTTTCTTAAAACCAATTTGCTGGAGAACTCCTGAGTTCACAATAACTTGCTTGGACTTAACCAAAACACTCATTGTAAGTCTCACCATGGGGCAGAGACCTGGAGTGAAAAACTGCTCAGGTCCAAGTGGGCCAGGGCTCCTGAAGGATTAGCCAAGGTATAGTAAACCTCCAAGACTCACTGTGTTTCCCATTTATCCATATTCCTGTTAAGGGTAATGCATGATATTTTGAATCAATGATTTTGGCCCCTGTTAGACGGTCTGAATTCAGATGTGTGGTGGTGGGTGGCTCCTGCAGCTCAGTGGGCAGGGCGCCAGCCATATACACCAAAGCTGGAGGGTTCAAACCCAGCCCAGGCCTGCTAAACAATGACAACTGCAACCAAAAAATAGCTGGCATTATGGTGGGCACCTGTAGTCCCAGCTACTCAGGAGGCTGAGGCAAGAGAATCGCTTAAGCCCAAGAGTTTGAGGTTGCTATGAGCTGTGATACCACAGCACTCTACACAGGGCAACAGCTTGAGACTCTGTCTCAAAAAAAAAAAAAAAAAGATGTAAGGTGGTGTTGAGGATGGGGTGAGGATGCCCAGGTTAAATTTCACCGAGTCCTCCCCAGCCCATTTGCAAAAAAAATGAGGAAGCATGGTGGTGTGCACCCATGGGCCCAGCTGCTCAGGAGGGGAAAGCAAAAAGAACCTGGGTAAGGAAGACTCGGCACTAAAAACGTAGGCTTTGTTTTCATGTACTTAAATAGAAGCCTTTCTTTTCAGCTATGCTCAATACTTTCCCAAGCATGTGTCATTTTCTGGAAATAAAAACATCTTGATCAGCTGAAGCAGAATGGGTAAATGATTCTCTTTTCAATGTAACTGGAGTATTTGGGGAAGCTGCCAACATTTTCGAGGTAACATTGGGTAAAAATCCCAAAATAAACCTAAAATGGAATTTCTTTCAATTTTGGTATGTGTTATTTGATGTAGTAATTAAAACCTATTTTATCAATTATATTATGAAATGTTTTTGTAATTACAGTGATTTTTTAATTTTATTTCATCTCAGAAAATGCTTACCACTTTCTATCTCCTAATAATAAAAAATGCTTAAATAAGCTAACTGCTATTCCCTGCAGTTCTCACCAATAGAAACCTTGATCTTTGTTAAAACTACTACAGAAAAGGCAAAATCCTGATTTCTCTCATAAAGAGATCTATTTCCAATAAATCTTACTTTTTATGTTTAATGATCATTTATCAACATGTAGAGTATACTTACGGAGTTTTGATAAAGTATATACTGATAACAATTACAAAGAACTCAATCTGGAAGAAGCATTTTTAAATCTTGGAGTCTTGTGACTTCAGGAAATGACCTAGATGTTAAGAATTACAATTATATGCATATTTTGTTTTGGTAACTTTGATGGCATTTTGATAACTTTGGAAAACAATGGAAGAATTTCAAGCTTAAGGGATAGTATACTATTAGGATAAAAGTCTATAGAGGAAGGAGAATAGAAATGTGATTCAAAAAAAAAAAAAGAAAGAAATGTGATTCAAGGAGAAAAAGGAAAGACTTACTTTTTCTTAATGTTAAAAAGTTTATTTATGGCCTGTATCTCCATGGTTAGAGCATCCGCCCTGTGCACCAGGGTTGGCAGGTTTGAATCTGGCCAGGGCCTGCTAAACAAAAAACAAACAGACAAACAAACAAAAGCTTATTTATGAATGTTTTCAATGGTTGTTTGGTGGTAGTATCAAAGTGTTATAGTATCAGATACCATTGACTCCTTTTAAAAGAAAGATGTGACAGTTTTGTTTTTGAATTTCAATATTTGTAACATTCGAGAAATGTCATCCTCTGCAGTTATATCAATTTATAATAAAAAATTTTAGATGTTAACTTTAAAATGTAGGGGTAAATATGTGGTTTTTCAAAATTCTTTCTTTTTAAAACTGTTTCAGTGCAGTGCCTTAAAAAAAAAATCCTAGATACCCTTTCAAAAGGCATCACCATCTCCCAATAGTAAAAATTATTTGAAAAGTGTGTTATTTACTTTCTTCTTATTGCAGTGCTGTCACATGTGTATATATGTCTAAGCACATATTGTTAGATTTATCTGTTTTTAATCCCTGTAGAAAAGGGGTTAAAAATGTAGAAAAACTCCTCCATTACTTGTGAGGGTTTTTTTTTTTATTTTAACTCATTATTAGCATTTGTGAGATTCACCCCTGCAGAGCTGTGTTAAAATAGTTTAATCATTTTCACTGCTGTTCCTTTGCATGATATACTTCAATGCATTTAGCAATTAAATGATCCATTAACATTTGAGCTGTTTCCATATTTCTACTTTTTGTTGTTGTTGTTGAGACAGAGTCTCACTTTGTTGCCCTTGGTAGAGTGCTGCGGCATCATAGCTTACAGCAACCTCAAACTCCTGGACTTAACCTATTCTCTTGCCTCAGCCTCCCAAGTAGCTAGGACTACAGGAGCCCTGCACAACACCCAGCTATCTTTAGAGATGAGGTCTCCTCTGGCTCAGGCTGGTCTTGAACCTGTCAGCTAAGGCAACCCATCTACCTCAGCCTCCCAAATGCTGGGATTACAGGCATGAGCCACCATGCCCAGCCCCATATTTCTACTTTTAAAAAAACAAAGCTGTTATGAATATTCTTAATTCCCCGTAACCAGGTACAAGAATTTCTCTGTAGTATATATATTAGGAGTAGATATTCCAGCTCAGCACCTATGGCTCAAGCAGCTAAGGCTCCAGCCACATGCACCTGCGCTGGCGGGTTCGAATCAGGTGTGGGTCCACCAAACAATGACGGCTGCAACCAAAATAGCCAGGTGTTGTGATGGGTACCTGTGGTCCCAGCTACTTGGGAAGCAGAGGCAGGAGAATTGCTTGAGTCCTGGAGTTGGAGGTTGCTGTGAGCTGCGATGCCACAGCCCTCTACCCAGGGTAACAGCTTGAGGCTCTGTCTCAGGAAAAAAAAAAAAGGAGTGGATATTCCTAAGTCATGGACTGAATGCACTCTTGACCTTACAAAATAAGGCCAAATTGTTTCCCAAAGTTATCATACAAATTTACCCTCCTTCCAGCAGTGTGTGAAACCCTAAATGTTCCACATCCTCACTAACACTTTGTATTGTCTGTCTTTTTAATGTTTCCCAAACTGTCAAGAGTAAGATGCTTTCATTATTTATTAGTAGTAACAAAAACACAATTGTCTTCATTTGTCTCATACATCCTCTCCTCTGAAATGTCTACTCAGGCCTAGGTTTTTCTATTGATGATGTGTTTTATCTGTTTTCTTCAGGTTTGTTACTATATAATACGCCCCCTAAATTGTATCTCCTATTAATAATCAAGGTGTGAAACTTGATGGTTTTCTCTTTTTTTCTTTTATTTTGAGTTGACAGATAATAATCATAGATAGGATGGGATACAGAGTGCTATTTCAATGTGCATATATAAAATGTAACGATCAAATTGGAGTAATTAGCATATCTGTCAAACGTTTCTCCCTTTCTGGATCTGACTTATTTCTTTTAAGATAATGTCCTCTAGGCTAATTTATGTTGCCTCAAATGGCAAAATCTCATTTTTCATGTCAGAATAGCCGTGCGCACATTCACACATTGTGTACATACACCACATTTTCATCATCCGTTCATCTGCCATTTGGGTTCTTTCTATATCTTAGCTATTGTGACTAGTGCTGCAATAAACATGGGGGTACAGGAATTCCTTTGATATACCGATTTCCTTTCCTTTAGATAAATACCCAGTGGTGGGACTGCTGGATCATAATGATAGTTTTGTTTCTAATTCTTTTAGAAATCTCCACAGTGTTTTCCATGACTGTACTAATTTACCTTCCCACCAACAATGTATAAGAATCCCCTTTTTTCCAGCAAAGGCAAGACCCTGTTTCTACTAAAAATAGAAAAACCTAGCCAAGTGTAGTGGCTGGCAGCAATAGTCCCAGCTACTTGGGAGGCTGAGGCAAGAGGATCACTTGACCCCAAGAATTTGAGATTGCTGTGAGGCATGATGTCATGGCACTCTACCCAGGGTAACGGATAAAACTCTGTCTAAAAAAAAAAAAAAAAGATTTCCTTTTTTCTGTATCCTCACCAGCATTTGCTATTTTTTGTCTTGTTGATAATAGCCATTTTAATTAGGGTAAGATGATACCTCACTGTGCTTTTGATTGGTGATCTTGAGCATTTTTTCATATACCTGTTGACCATGTGTGTGTCTTCTTTGGAGAGATGTCTGTTCAGATCCTTTGCCCACTTTTTAATCAGATTTACCATGTATGTATGTGTGTGAGTGTGTGCACACTCTTGAGTTATCTGAGTTCTTTGTGTGCTCTGGATATTAGTCCCTTGTCAAATGAATAGTTTACAAATATTTTCTCCCACCCAATAGGTTTTCTCATCATTCTGTTGATTGTTTCCTTTGCTGAGCAGGAGCCTTTTAATTTGATATAGTTTCATTTGCCTATTTTGTCTATTTCTTTTTAATTTTAGGAATATTTTGCACATTCTGGTTACTAATACTGAACATTTGCCAGTCACGATTGTCGTAAATATCTTCTCCCAGCCTGCAGCTTATGTTTCTCTCTCTTTATGGTGTTTTCCAATAAATAGTCAATTATAAGTCACACGTCCATCTTTTCCTTTATTGGTGTAATTTAAGAAATCCTTCTTACTCAAAATGTACATATAGCTTAGCCTGTATTTTCTCCTAGTTTTTTCTCAGTGGTAGACTGTATTTTTTAGAGCAGTATTAGGGTTACAGAAAAATTAATTGAAAAGTGCAGAGTTCTCCTTTATTCCCCTTCCCCCACCACTTCCAGGTTCCCCTCCTTATTTACATCCTGTATTAGTGTTGTACATTTGTTGCAACTGATGGGCCAATATTGACACATTGTTATTAACCAAACAGGGCTCACACTTGGTATTGTACATTCCACTCCTGATACAGACCCATCTATATACAATGATATAGGTCCATCACTGCTGAATCGAATAGCATAATTCTCATGCTCTAAACGTACACTGTGCTCCACCTAGTCATCCTCCCTCTGTCTTCCCCCTTCTCACCCCTGGCAACCAGCTGATTTGATTACTATGTCTGCAGTTTTACCTTTTCCAGAATGTTGTATCATGGAAATCATATAGTATATAGTCTTTTCAGACCACCTTCTTTTGTTTAGCAATATGTTTTTAAGGTATCTCCACATTTTGTCATGGCTTGGCAGCTCATTTCTTTGTCTCGCTGAATAGCAGCCCCTTGTACAGATAGATGCACCACAGTTCACCTCTTGAAGGACAATGTGGTTTCTCTGCCGGTTAATTTTATGTATCACATTGACTAGACTAAGGGATGCCCAGAAAGTTGGCAAAACATTATTTCTGGATGTGTCTATGGCTGTGTTTCTGGACTAGATTAGCATTTGAACTGGCAGACTAAGCAGTGTGGATGGACATTATCCAATCCGTTGAAGGCCTGAATAGAACCAAAAGGAAAAGGAAGGGCCAATTTTCCTTTTCTATTGAGCTGGGACATCTTTCTTCTCCTGCCCTTGGACATCAGTGCTCCTGGTTCTTGGGCCTCTGGATTCAGACTGGGACCGGCACTACTGGCTCTGTGGTGTCTACACCTTTGGGCTTAGACTGGACCTACACTACTGGCTTTCTGGGCCTCTAGCTGGCAGAAAGCAAATTGTGGGACTTCCTAGACTCCAGAAGCATCTGAGCCAATCCCTCAAAATAAATCTCCATCCATTTATCTATTTATTTATTTATCTATCCTATTGGCTTTCTCCAATAGGAGAAACCTAACATAGTTTTCTAACTTGTTTTAAAGTTTGATTTTAGATTTAAGTCTTAGTCTCATCTGGAATTAATTCCTGCATGTGATGTGTGGCAGAGATCACAATTCAATTTTTCCATATGGATAACCATATTTTCCAGAACCTTTTATTAACTTCTTTCTGTCATAGATCAAGTTTATATTTATGCATTGACCTGTTTCTAAGTTCACTATTTATTTCACTGGTCTGTTCATGAACACAAGGTCACAATGACTTATAAATGTGTTATAAGTCTTGGTATCTGGAAGGGCACATTCTCTGACAGTTCTATAGCAGCATGTTGACAAATCTGGGATTTCCTCTTCCACATAGATTTTAGAACCAGTTTGTTGGTTCCATTAAAAACTCCACTGGGCTTTACTTGGGACTATGTTGAATCTATTTCTCAATTTGTGGAGAATCAACAAATCTTTATAATATTTACAGGTTTTTGGCTTATGAGTATATTTCTCTCCACTTATTCAAATATGTTTAAGGTTTTGAGTAAAGTTTCATAATTTTCTACATAAATACCATGCTGTTTTATTATATTTATTTCAGATATTTTATACTTTCTAGCCTAACTGTAAGTGTTCTCTTTTTTCATATCACATGTTCTATTTGTTCTCTTTTGCTTTTCTTTTTTGAGATAGCTGCTCCTCTGTCACCCCGACTGGAGTGCCATGGCCCAATCGTAGCTTACCACAATCTCGAATTCCTGAGCTCAAAGGATTCTCTTGTCTCAGCCTACGGAGTGGTTGGGACTATAAACGCACACACCGCTGCAATTGGCTACTTTTTTCCCCTGCTTTATTTTGCTTGTTGTCCAGGCTAGTCTCAAACTCTGGCCTCAAGTGATCCTGCCACCTTGGCCTCCCAGAATGCTGGGATTATAGACATAAACCACCACGGCACCCAGCTGCAATTTACTGTTAAAACTGATGAAGCATCTTTATTTCTAGCAGCCTGTAGGTGTTTATTATTAATTTTGTTTACTAGTGTATAGATAACTTAGGGTTTTCTAAGTCATATCATCTTCTAAAATAAAGGTGTCATAGCTTGCTTTCTCCTTTCTAACCCTCTGTTCCTATTTCTTTTTCTTCTCCTACTAAGTTGGCTAGGACCTCCAGTACTTTCATAGGAAGTGTGATAAGACATAATCCTTATGATCTATGGGTATATGACTTAATTAAAGGGGAAAAAAAGACATAATCCTTCTCCTTGGCTTTATTAGGGGAAATAATGCATCAACATGATACAGTGTGACAAGATATAGTAATAGTTTGCATAAAGTGTATGGAAACTGAAGAGGTTAATGTAACTGAATCTTGGAACTAACTCCTCACTCCCCTCCTGGGCAAAGTCCACTGGGATTTTTCCAGGAGGAATCAGTCAATCAAAAGGAAACTGGCTCCCTCTTCTGCACTTCTTGGCAGCCAGTCTGAAGGGGACCAGCTTCCCTCCCAGACCCCTCTGCATTTCTGGGCAAGGTCAATCAGTCTAGACCAAGCTAGTCTATCAGAAGTGGACAGGCAACCTTCCTCTGGAAAGTTTCTAACCGTAAACTCACCTTACAGCACCTCTGGCGTATCAGGGGGTGCCAAGCATCCCTGGACTCAGCCGATGGCAACCCCTCCCGACAAAACCCCCAATGAAATTCCTCTGTACATTTTAAAAACCTCCCCTCACTTCATTTTGGGGTCACCCTTCCCCTGGCTATGCTGTAGGGTGGAGCGACCCAGGCATATGCTTGCAAATAAAGCAGTTCATTGTCTTTGCATGTGTGTGGTGGTCTCTCAGCAGTGATTTTGGTCCCAACAGAAACTAAATAAGGCAATTT
>CAUYQV010058595.1:0-18854 GCA_963574575.1 Galagoides demidoff | reverse complement strand
GAATGAGAAGATTTTATATCACTATCATAAAGAAGAGTCACCTAACAAAATAAATATTTGTTAAAATAAAAAGATGTTTCCAGTAAGTGATTTTCCTTAAATTTGTAGCTATAAACAGTGGCTTTAACAAATGAGTAATTTGGCTGGCGCCTGTGGCTGAAGCGGCTAAGGCGCCAGCCACATACACCTAATGTGGCGGGTTCAAATCCCCAGCCCGGCCCGCCAAACAACAATGACGGCTGCAACCAAAAAATGGCCGGGCGTTGTGGCGGGCGCATGTAGTCCCAGCTACTTGGGAGGCGGAGGCAGGAGACTCGCTTGAGCCCAGGAGTTGGAGGTTGCTGTGAGCTGTGATGCCATAGCACTCTACCCAGGGGGATAGCTTGAGGCTCCGTCTCAAAAAAAAACCAAAACAAATGAATAATTCAATCATCTCTAGTCTCTGTTCAAAGGTACAAACACCTTAGAATACTTTCTTTCTTTCTTTCTTTTTTTTTTTTGAGACAGAGTCTCAAAGTGATTCTCTTGCCTTAGCCTCCCAAGTAGCTGGAACTACAGGCACCTGCCACAATGCCCAGCTATTTTTTTTGTTGTTGTAGTTGTCATTGTTGATTTTAGCAGGCCTGGACCGGTTGGAACCTGCTAGCCTAGGTGTATGTGGCTGATCACCTTAACCACTTAGCTACGGGCATTGAGCCAAAATACTTTATTTCTGATCGTCATTCTTCTATCTCTCATGTTTTTCTTGCCTGGTAATTCAGTTCAGCTTTTTTTTTTAAAAACAAATTTATCATCATTCTATTTTCCTTTTGCCATCAAGGCATATTTAGATATACCTGCGTGTTTACCTCCTCATCTCCCAGCATTTCATCTTGTATGCCACTCCTTTCTGGTTTTAATTTTATTCTTCCTGAAGTAAACCTTTTCTTTGTTCTTTCAACCTGATTATTCAAACAACATTTTCTTCCAGTCTTTGTATGAATTTGTCTTTATTTAACCTTCATTTTTTAATGATCATTTAGCTAGGTATAGAAGTCCAGGTTAATGGTTACTTTTACCTGTGTAGTTTAAAAATACTACAGCCCATAGGCCCAATTCAGCCCTTCATCTATTTTGTGTAGCCTGTGAGTTTAGGATTTTTTTTTTTTTTACATTTTAAACATTTGGAAGAAATCAAAAGAATATTAGATAGAACCCCCAAATTATATTTTAACAAAGTCAAATTTCACTGTCCCTAAGTAAAGTTTTATTGGAATGCTATCAGTTTCCTTTGTGTTTATTTTTTTTCTGACTATTATTGTGCTACAATAGCAGAGTAGAGTAGTTGTGAAGAGAAAATGTGGCTATTAAGCCTAACGTATTTATTAGCTGGCCCTTTACAAAAGAAGTTTGCTAACCCCTCTACTGCTGACTTCTCTTGATGAGGAGGAATATTCTGTCTTTTATTGGTTGCTTTAGTCTTGTCTTGTCTTTTCTTTTTTTTTTTTTTTTGAGGCAGGGTTTCACTCTGTTGCCCTTGGTAGAGTGCCGTGGCGTCACAGCTCACAGCAATCTCAAACTCTTGGGCTTAAGCAATTCTCTTGCCTCAGCCTCCCAGGTAGCTGGGACTACAGGCGCCCACCACAAAGCCCAGCTATTTTTGTTGTTGTTCTTGTTCTTACTGCAGTTGTCATTGTTTAGCTGGCCTGGGCTGGATTTGAACCCATCATCCTTGGTGCATGTCATGTGGCTGGAGCTGTAACCACTGTGCTACAGGTGCTGAGCCTGCTTTAGTGTTTTCTACTTGCCATTGAGGTTTTATAGTTTCACTACTATATATTTAGGGTTTATTTTTATATTTTGTGTCAAAAATGAGGATTCGTGTATTTCATCAATTCTAAAAATCCAGTCATTATTTTCAAACACTTCATTTATTTTTTTTGGAATTCCTGTAAGACAGATTTTTTTTTCATTCTGTCTTACATGTGTCTTAATTGTATTATGTATTTTCGCACTCTGTGTTGTCTTTTCTAGATAATTTGTTCACAATCATTGTTCAGTTTATTCTCTTCCATCTTGTCTGTTTTAAACTCATCCAAATTAGTTTAAATTTTAACAACCATGTTTTCCGTTTTTATTGTTTCTGTTCTTTTATATTGGTTAACCTGTTTTCTTCTCATGACTTTTGTTCTTCTTTCTATATTTCTAATAATTATAAACATACTTGCTTGGTGGTCTCTTTCAGAGTCTATTATCTAAAGTTCTTGGTAACCCTCACCCACAGTATACATTAGAATGCCATCCCTATGTTAGTCAAGAATTTGGACTTCCCATAAGTTTTGTTTGTTTGTTTGTTTTCTACCTAAAGTTTTGAGTAGAGAAAGCTTATTTGTCATTTCTTTAGGCTAGTGGGTTTAATTTTTCTAGTCCTCCCATTCACTGAAGGGCCCACCTCTCCCACTTTTCCATAGTCTCAGTTGAATGCATGGTTTTAGTTTTAGTTCCATTGGAATGAGGCCTGTGATATCCCTATTGAATGTTAAAACTTCCCCAGAGCCTGTATCAGATCCGATCACTTGTTGAGCTGCTGCTAACAGCATCATTGCTACCTGGGTGGAGAATTTATCTTTCCTGCTCTCTTCCTTCTTTTCTTGTTTTTTTACCCCTACACTCAGCTTTTCAATTATGTTTCCTTATTTTGTTTTATTCTGAGTTTTTATATACTTGTATCATTAATTTATATCATTATTCGTAAACAAGATGTCTCATTCCAATTCTGCTTTTAAGTTAAAACCCAAACCAGCAATAACAATATTTATGGCTAGCTTTGACAGAAGTCTAGACATTATTAATTTCCCTGTCTTATTGTTTTCGCTGTTTTAAGATTATTAGCTAGTAGGTAATAAAATGATTTTCCCTGGCCAGACAAAGTGGCTCATACCTATAATCCCAGCTACTTGGGAGGCTGAGGCAGCAGGATCACTTGATGATAGCAGTTTTAGAACAGCCTGGGCAATGCAGCAAGACCCCAAGTCTGAATGTAAAATAAAATTTAAAAACTTAGTCAGGTGTGGTGCTTGCCTGTAGTCCCTGCTTCTCAAGAGCCTGAAGTGGGAGGATCCTTTGAACCCAAGAGTTTAAGGCTGTAGTAAGCTGTGATCTCACTACTGTACTCCAGCCTGGGCACCAGAGCAAGACCCTGTCTCTTTAAAAAAAAAAATGAATAAATAAAAATAAAATAAAATAGTTTTCCCTAAGAAGACAGGCAGGAAAGAATAGAGAGAAAAGCTAAGAAACAGACATGCATTGGGGCATTGAGAGAGAGATGGAAATCATTTGTAAACTTATTTCTGCAAGCAGCATTTGTCAAAGTGTCTGGAATATTAGACTCTTCATTATTATTATTGTTAGACATTCTGTTTAGAAAGGGTGTGGGAAAGGCCGAGTTATACAAAGAAAACAGGGCACTTTGTTATGGAACTTTTCAAAGACTTTACTGGGCATGGTGACCCACCAGGAAAGCCATGGGAAGCACTTCTTACATTTATTTGACCACAGAACATTTTTGGTCTCAAAATATCTCTTAAGTCTGCTGTCCTTCAGGACTCTAGTTTGGGGAACTCCATTTGGAACACAAGCAGCAGCTGCCAATATTTCCCCTGGAGCTCTTGACCACATGCCATGGTGGCCAATTAAATATAAGAGTTCACTGAATCCATTAATTATTCCTTTCAATATTTTTCAGTCCTATTGTCAGAATATTTTAAAGTGGTTTTGTTGGAAACAAAGAATTCAGTTGTAGAAATTTCTAGACAGGCCAATTCTCAGAAACTTCATTTTCCTGTAGAGAAACATGTCAGCTGCTTTACAGTGACAGTTGTCACAGATTCTACCCAGGGGAAAATGCGTCTCTTCAGTGCTCCCATACCACATTCGCCGCGACTGTATGGAAATTGAATTAATGCTCAGTTTTATGTATACTGCAACCAGAGTAATTTGCCACATCAGATTAACAGTGGACTGTTTTCTCTCTTTTTGGGACAGGCTAAAAATGTCAGTACTTACTTCTCCAAGAGGAAAGGCAGAAATTGTTCACTGCCGAAGAACAGAATCACATGATATTTATTGTATTAAAAGCCTCATTAGAAAATTTACCCAGCAGCTGTTTGGGAGGATTAATATCATCTATCTTCTGTAAGTACATAGCTGAGTAAGCTCAAGAATGTTTATCAGCTTCATGACATGCCAGACACAGATCCCACTCCTTTGTCTTTGTGGTTCCCATGACAAGGAAGTGGGCAGCTCCCTGCACAGTGACAAAACATGTAGCATGAAATCTCTGGAAACTGTGTCCTTGAACAACATGTAAACTGGAACGGTTTCTCATAGGTTTTGGGTTCCAGCAAACTCAGGATCAAATCTCAACTGCCACACTTTCTAGTGGGTTCACTTGGGGCATGGTGTTAGCTACCAGATTTTGGGAGTCAGACTCTGCACCTTGCCAACATTATTTCATTTAATTATCTTGCCACCTCTCTGAAGTAGCTACAGTTGTGCCCATTTCACAGATGAGAAGAGGAGGCCGGCCCACAGCTAAGCAGTGAGAGGCCAAGTGTGGATTTGCTCTTAACCACTGCCATTAAAATTGTCTTCTGAACTTTAAAATGTGCATAAATTATTTTCTTAAAACATCTTTTTTCTCTCTGTTTATAGACCTTCTGTAGACATCAGAATGTAAATACCTTTTAATCTGTCCTCATGTTTTTTTTGGACACAGGTTCTCGCTCTATTACCCAGGGTGAAGTGTAGTGATGCAATCATAGCTCACTGCAGTCTTGAGCTCCTGGGTTCAGTGATCCACCCTTCTCAGCCTCTGGAGTAGCTGAGACTACAGGCACATGCCACCATGACCAGAAAATTTTTTTTCATTTTTTTAGAGATTTGGGAGGGGGGCATCTTGCTATATTGTCCATGCTGGTCTCAAATTCCAGGCCTTGAGCAATCCTCCCAAGTCTCCGGGATTTCAGGTGTGAGCCACTGTACCCAGACTGTTCCTCATTATTTTTATTAAAAATATGAGATAGTCTAGTATTTTGGATTTCAAAAAGCTTCATATCAAATACAATTAAAATGTTAGTAAACTAAGACTAGCCTAAGACATTACAGTCTGTAGTTTCTGCTTACCACCCTGCTAAGTATGATATAAGTGGGCACAATTTTAGTGGAAGTAAGTAGCAAAGTATGTATAAAATGCTTTAAAAATTTATATACCTGGCTTGGCGCCTGTGGCTCAATCGGCTAAGGCGCCAGCCACGTACACCTAAGGTGGCGGGTTCGAATCCCCAGCCCGGGCCCACCAAACAACAATGATGGCTACAACCAAAAAATGGCCAGGCGTTGTGGTGGGCGCCTGTGGTCCCAGCTACTTGGGAGGCGGAGGCAGGAGACTCGCTTGAGCCCAGGAGTTGGAGGTTGCTATGAGCTGTGATGCCATGGCACTCTACCCAGGGGTATAGCTTGAGGCTCTGTCTCAAAAAAAAAATAAATTTATATACCAGAGAACCCTCAAAAAACTCAAGCTAGATCTCCCATTTGACCCTGCAATCCCATTACTGGGCATCTACCCAGAAGGAAAAAAATCCTTTTATTGTAAGGACAGGTGCACTAGACTGTTTATTGCAGCTCAATTTACAATCCTCAAAATGTGGAAACAGCCTAAATGCCCACCAACCCAAGAATGGATTAGCAAGCTGTGGTATATGTACACAATGGAATACTATTCAGCCATTGAAAAAATGGAGACTTTACAGCCTTTGTATTAACCTAGATGGAAGTGGAACACATTATTCTTAGTAAAGCATCACAAGAATGGAGAAGTATGAATCCTATGTACTCAAGTTTGATATGAAGACAATTAATGACAATGATATGGTGGGGGAATGGGAGAGCAGAGAGAGAAAGGAGGGAGGGGTGGGGGAAGGGGAGAGCAAAGAGAAGGAAGGAGAGAGGGGGTGGGGTCTTGGTGTGTGATCCACTTTTTGGGGACAAGACACGATTGTAAGAGGGACTTTGCCTAACAAATGCAATCAGTGTAACCTGGTTTCTTGTACTCGCAATTAATCCCCAACAATAAAAAAAGAAAGAGGAAAAAAAAAGCTAAAAAAAAATAATATACCAAAGAAATGATTCCAAGTTTTGGCATTATAGTGGACTAAATACCTTAATGATGTCCACTGGATGGGAACAACTGAAATGTTGACATTCACATATACACAAACAGAAAAGCTAAGGACTGTACAGAAACCATTATCACATTGAAATCAGAAACCTTATGAGAAGTAGAAACCAGTACCAGCATTCTTCTTGAAGATTTTTGCCACATTCTAGAAACCTCATGTTTCCATTTTGACAGCTTTGCAAAGAACGGAAGATAACTACTCCCTCCACCTAAGGAGGAAAGTATGATATCCCTTTGTATAAATCAGGGATCTATACTATATGGATAAACAAATAAACCCACTAAATAAAAATGGACAGCCTGGAGTGGAGAGGGATACAGTCTCTCCTGAGAATTCATGAGCACATGTTGATTTGAGATCCATGTTAATTATTTGTGTGGTCCCCCAAAACATCAAGTGGAGAATTTAATTAAAAATGGCCACAGGTTTACAGTGTGTCAGGAGACTGGCTGAATTAAATGCAGATCAGCTCTGAAGGGAAACAGCTTCAGATCAGACTTCCAGTAATACTTACAGATGAATTTCTAGGGAACATAAGCTCACAGTCAAAAATAATAAATACACAAGGAAATGTGTATCGTTAGTGAGAACCAGTAAAAACAAAACTCTCAAAGATTTTAAATATTAAGTTATACAAAAAATATAGCATAACTCTGTTTACTATGTCTAAAACAAAAAGGTAAGTTTAAAAAGATGGTCCAAGAATAAAAAGATCATAAAAGTGAATAATCAGGTTTGAACAAAAGTGAAATAAACCATCTAGAAATGAAAATATAATTGATGTTAAAAGCAGCTGATGAATTATACATCATTATAGACATAGTTGAAGACATAAGTAATGAGCTAGAGGATCAATGCCAATAAATTATCTAGAATTGAGCACAAAGAGGAACAAAAGATAAGAATAGAACATGGGGCCTACTCTCCTAGACTTCTAGAAAGAGGTAACAGGAAGGCAGAGTTAATATTTGAAGAGAGAATGGCTGAGGATTTTTCAGAATTGTTGGGAAGCCCCAATTCTTAGATCCAGAAAACTTAGTGAATCCCAAACAGGATAAATGCATGATTAAATCAGCAACTAAATGCATTGCAATGAAAAAGAAAAATACCACAGCTAAAAAGACCTGAATATCAGAGAAAAAGCAAATTATCTGCAGAGAACTAATGCTAGCCACAATGATAGCCAGAAGACAGTAGAATACCTTCAGGATTGTAGAGAAAGTAATGATTTAGAATTATATATTCAGCAAAACAATTTTTCAGGACCTAGGGGGAAATGAGTGCATTTTCTGCCCAAACTGAGATAGTTTATCTCTGGACTCTGCATAAAGGAAATCCTTGAGAATATTCTCTCAAAGAAGGAAAAATATCTCAGCTGGAAAGCTCAAAATACAAGAAGGAATGTAAAAAAAAAAATACGGGCAAAAATGGGGATAGATCTAAGAAAAAATACGACTTGTATAAGACAATAATTATAACTAATTTGTGAAATATAGATCATATGTTAAAGCTAAAATGCAGGACAAATACAACATATAAATTGGGGGACGCATGACCAGAATGGTAGTAACCTTCAGTTTTTATTTAAGAGAATGTGATAGGTAGCGTGTGAAGAGGTTTCTCCTCCCTCCCTCTGGTGAACCCTTGTTGAGTCCCTTATTTATGTACTGATCACTCCCTTCTCACACTGAATTAGGGCTGGCCCTTGAAACAAAGGAAAAGCAGCAGGAGTGATACTCATAATTTCAAGTTGTAAGAAGTCTTACAACTTCCATTGGGTCTCTTGAAATGCATCTTCTCAGAACCGTATTGATAAAAGCTCAAATCACATGACCACATGCAGCTGCTTCATCCCACCGCCTGGGCTGAGCTCCCAGCCAATAACCACCATCAGCTGCAATGCATGTGATTGAGCCATTTTAGACATTGAGTCTTCAGGTGACTTTAACTGTAGCCACAGTTTGACTACTGTCACATAAGAGATCCCACACAAAAACTGCCCAGTCAAACCCAGTCAACTCATGCAATTGTGAAAGATGATAAGTTGTTGCTTTAAGCCTCCAAGCTTTAGGATGGTTTATTACATCAGCTGATAACTGAAACAAACAGAAGGTGAAGACTTTGTTAGGAATTTATGTTAACATGGGTAAGATAATCATTAAAAAAATAAAGAGATTAAAGCTTCTGATCTATAGAGGGAAAATGGCATGAGAAATCAAAAACAAACCCTGAATCTAAAAAAGGGCAAGAAAGGGGGAAGAAAAAAGAAATAAAAAACACAGGATATATTAAAATCACATAAGAAGAAGATAGAAAAAGTTCAACTATATCAGTAATCTTAATTACTTTCGGACAAAATTCTTCAGTTAAAAGATTAAGATCAACAGATTGGCTCAAAACAAAACAAAACACAATCATATTTTATTTATGAGACATACCTAAAATATAACGTCACAGAAATATTTAAAGCCAAAGTATTGGGAAAAAAGATAGGACAGCCAAAACATCATCCAGAAAAAGGGGAGGAGGCTGGTTTTCTATAACATTAGCAGATGTCAGACTTTAGGGCAAAAACCATCACTTCAGATAAAGAGGGTCACTATATAAGATACAATGTTTAGTTCTTGAGGGAGTTGTGACAGCTTTAAATTTATATGCTCTTCCTAACACAGTCCCCAAATATATAAAGCAAAAATCACTAGAACCAAAAGATAAAATAGACATATTCACCATCAGAATGGCAGATTTTAATATATCTCTCTTAGTGAATGGGATATCAAACTACTAAAAATTCATAACTATATAAAAGATTTCATCAATTACATAATCAAAGAACATGATCTAATGGACCTCTGTAGAATACTGTACCCAATATTGGAGAAAACCTTGTCACATACATGGAAACATGTTAGACCAGCAGTTTTCAACCTGTGGGTCATGGCAATAGGAAGGTTGATAGCCACTGTGTTAGACCATCTGTCTGTTAGGCCATAAACTTCAGTGCTCACTCAACACATTTCAGTGCTGAGTATCATCCATAACACATCTTCCACCATAATGCAATGGAGTTAGAAATTAGTAACAAAAAGATAGCCAGGAACCCCCCATATATTTGAATATTTTCAAATACAATTATAAATACTCATGGGTCAAAAAAGAAATCAAAAATTGGACTACAGTAAGACTTGAATGAAAATTAAAATATATTTTAATGTATTTTAGTTATATATTAAATTTGTTTAATTACATATAATTATATATTAGATTTAATTGTATTTACATATATAATTATGACATTAACTATATTATACTATAATATATTAAATATGCCTACTTCTGTAAATATAAATAGATTACATATAAAATATGTACATTTAAATTTATGTAATGCAACTGAATCAGGTGTGAAAATTTATTGCACTGGAGGATCCAGTGTTTCCCTGTATTCCCCAGGCCTCTGTATCCTTTCCCTGCTATAGTCCCCAGCTGGTAAATCTGGGCTCACCTGTGACTCACCCAGTAGAAGCAGGGCCATCCTGGTCCCAGGCCCAGTCTTCACAATGTTCTGGCAGCAGCAAGAGACACATGAGGCCTTTAGGGCACTCACTCCCAGGTGTTGGCCTTCCGCAAGCCTGACAGTCAGCACGTCCCTTAATATTTGAACCCTGAACCCTTCTGGCCTAACCCTAATCCCAGCTCTGCTTGGTAGCTTTTGATTTGTGCTCTTTGGAGCCTTATGCCACATGTAAGAAGTCTGGCCACTGTGCTGGAAAGGCCATGTGGAGAAGCCACCTGGAAAAACCACATCATGAAGGGGAGGGGTGCAACTGTGTGGAGGAGCATTGCAGAACCCGTCCAAGGGCAAGAAGGAAAGCCCAGCTCAACCTTCCCAGCAAACCCCCGCCCAAGATGTGAATGAAGAAGCCATCTTGGATGTTCTTGCCCCAGAAGATATCCCTACTATACCCTACCAGAATTTCTCACCCATGGAGTCATGAGCAAATAAAGCAGCCACTACATTTGGGTTTGTTATGCAGAAATAGATGAACAAAACATCAGGTCTTACAGGGAACTTAAAACCTTAAGTGGGTAGGATGGAAGATAAGAAAGGCCTGAAACAAATGGTCTGAGTTAACCTCTAAGCTACAACAGGTAGAATCAACTCAAAGAAAACAGAATAAAGGAAAGAAAGAATGAGAAGACATGAATGAAACAGAGAGCAAGCACCTGGTGGAGAGTAAGCAAAGCCATGGCAGTTCTTTAAAAAGGCTAAAGAAAGGAAAAGATTCTGACAAGATTAATTGAAAGAAAAAGAAAACCTGTCTAAAGAATGTGAAAAGGATGTAACTACAGAAGTTTCAGAGATTGAACAGTTAAATGCACAATTCCTTAACCAAATCCCATAGGAACAGTGGTTCAGAATTCAGAATTTTTAAAATCAATTCCATGCATCAATCAAATATTGAACTCTTCTAGCAAGGGCTAGAGCAGTTCCCGTAATCACATACATTAATACTTCTGTGGCAGAAAGTATTCTTACAGAAATGTAAGAATACTCTCTAAATTGGGTCAAGACTATAGAGTAACATCACTTAAAGTCCAATTTTGCTGCCAAATGATCAACTACCGGTTTTCAGAGTTTTGTGGATTTTGAGGTGATCAGGAACCTATTTAAAAAACTTCATGTCAATAAATTTAAAAACATAAGTTCCTAGGAAAATAAAGTTTCTTAAAATCAATGAACTTAACAGGCAATAGAAACCCATTAAATTGGATCAGTAATTTTAAATCCTCCTACCAATAAAATAGTAGACACAGGTGCTTTTACAAGGCACTTCTACCAAACATTCAAGGATTAGTTACATCCCAACTGAATCAAGCTTCCTGGGAGCAGAAAGACAGAGGATACTTCCGAGCTTACGTTATGAGGCAAGCGTAATGTTAGTGTCAAAATCAGACATGGGACATATGGTAGCTCCATTTTCAGTTTTTTGAGTAACCTCTTTACTGCTCCCCATAGTGGTTGCACTAACTTACATTCCCACTGACAGTGGACGAGGCTCTTTCTCCACATCCTTGCTGGCACTTGTTACTGCCTGTCTTTGGATAAAGCCATTTTATCTGGGTAAGGTGATGTCGCTCGTAGGTGTAGTTTGCATTTCTCTGGTGACTAACGCTGTGGAGCGTTCTTCACAAACCCATTGACCATCCGTGTCTCCTTCTGAAGTGTCTATTCAGATCCTTCGCCTATTTTTAAATTGAATTATTTTTCCTATCGAGTTGGAGCTTCTGTGTATTCTAATTATTAATTCCTTATCAGATGGGTAGTTTGCTAATATTTCTCCCTTTTGTGGGTTGTCTCTTTGCTTTGCTGTGTGTAAGCTTTTCAGCATGATGCAATCCCATGCATTCAATTCTATTCAGGTTGCTTGTGCTTCACAGTTATCACTCAAGAAGTCTTTGCCCAGACCAGTGTCCTGAAGCATTTCCCAATGTTTTCTTTTAGTTATGTAATAATTTCAGGTCTTAGATTGAAATTTTTAATCCATTTGATTTTATTTTTAAATATGGCAAGAAATAAGGGTCTACTTTCATTCTGCAGATCCATCTTCTGCAGCACCATTTATGGAAGAGACTGTCTTTTCTCCACTGTATGTTCTTGGCAATTTTATTGAAGATAAGCTCACTAGATGTGTGGATTTATTTCTGTTTTCTCTATTATGCTACCTTGGGCTGTTTGTTTTTATACTAGTTTCGTGCTGTTTTGGTTACTGCACATAAGTCTCTATGGTATAATTTGAAGTTAGACAATATGATTCTTCCTGTTTTGCTCTTTTTGCTCAAGACAGCTTTGGCTGTTCTGGATCTTTTGTGGCTCCATATGAGTTTTAGGATTATGTTTTCCACTTGTGTAAAGAATGTCATTGTATTTTGATGAGGATTGTGTTGAGTCTGTGATTGCTTTGGGTAGTGTGGGTGTTGTCATAATGTTAGTTCTTCTAATCTATGAACATAGTCTTCAATTTCTTTCATCAATGTTTTATAGTTTTTATTACACAATCTTTCCACTGCTAGGTATATATATCCAAAAAAAGGGAATTCAGTATATTGAAAAGATAACTGCACACCCATGTTTATTGCAGCACTGTTCACAATACTGAAGATTTAGAATCAACCTAAGTGTCCACCAGTGGGATGAATGGATAAAGAAAGTGTGGTACATTTATACGATAGAATATTATATGGCCATAAAGAGAATGAAATCCTGCCATTTGCAACAACATGGCAGGATTTGGAGATGGAACCGGAGAGCATTATGTTAAGTGAAAATAAGCCAAGCACAGAAAGACAAATCTCACATGTTTCACTCATATGCAGGAGCTAAATATTAAAAACAATTGGTCTCATGGAGACAGACTAGAATGTTGGTTACCAGAGACTGGAAAGGGTAACAGGGAGAAGGAATAAATTGGGTATGATTAACGGGTACAAAAATATAGTTAGATAGATAGAATGACCAATATTTGATAGCACAACAAAGTGACTATAATCAATGAGGTAGGTATAATTCAAAATAATAGAGTGGAATTGGCTTGTTCTTTTTTTTTTTTTTTTTTTTGAGATGGAACCTCAAGCTATCCCCCTGGGTAGAGTGCCATGGCATCACAGCTCATAGCAACCTCCAACTCCTGGGCTCAAGCGAGTCTCCTGCCTCCGCCTCCCAAGTAGCTGGGATTACAGGCACCCACCACAACGCCCGGCCATTTTTTGGTTGCAGCCATCATTGTTGTTTGGCGGGCCCGGGCTGGGAATTCGAACCCGCCACCTTAGGTGTACGTGGCTGGCGCCTTAGCCGATTGAGCCACAGGCGCCAAGCCCCAAATTTTTACTATTAAAAATACTACTACTGGCCAGGCACAGTGGCTCACACCTATGATCCTAGCCCTCTGGGAGGCTAAGGCAGGTGGATTGTCTGAGCTCAGGAGTTCAAGACCAGCCTGAGCCAGAGCAAGACCTCGTCTCATTTTAAAAAAAAAGAAAAGAAAAAGCTGGGTGTTCATGTAGTCCCACCTACTTGGGAAGCTGAGGCAAGGGAACCGCTTAAGCCCAAACAAGATATTGAGGTTGCTGTGAGCTATGACGCCAAGGCACTCTACTGAGAGCAGCAAAGTAAGACTCTGTCTTAAAAAAATACCACTACTATGAGCACCAAAGAGACATTTTTGAAGAAATAAATGACTCTTTGACAAATTGTATATAGCAGCAGATAAAGGAGAAGAGTTAAAATTCCAGAGGGTTAGGAGAACAGTGAACCTGTGGAACGGAAAGGGGAGAGGTAGGGGAGGATTCTCTTTCAGGAATAGATGGAGGCCAATGAGGATGAAACGGATTTTGACCTCACTGAACGTGAGATACCAGGGAGATGTCTAAGCTGCTCCTTATGTAACTGGAAACAGAAGAATAAATATACCCCTCTGTCTGGACACAGAAGAATAAATATACCCCTCTGTCTGGACACAGAGGTGGCTGGCAGTGGCAATGGAGAACTGATTGAGAGAAGAGCCACACACCGAGGCTGGGTGAGCCTGGCTCTACCTTGACTTTGTGCTGCCATTTGGGGAGTGGGTGGGGATGTGTGTACTTGTTCATCAGATGAAATCGTGACTTGAGGGGCATTCATTTAAGTGCTCTATTCAGTACTCCCAGATTGTAAATTTGCTTTATTTTTTTACTTTGCTCCATGCTAAGACCTACTAATGTAGCGTTGGTACTAATTCTGAGAAAGAAAACTGATGTGGAGATCACTCATTTTACCTTGGCTAAGATTAGAGCAGCCGCTATTTGGGTTTTGCTGTTCTACTGGGCTCTTTCCCACTAAAAAGAGATTGACATATTTGCATAAGCAAATTAATTACTTGAATTACCAGAAGTTACTGGAGAATGGAAGAAATAATTTAATAGGAAATAATCCCTAACTTTTGAGTGAACAGGGTGGATTCAGCACATGCATATGTTTACTTCCTTTATTCCTTGAAATCTCACCAAAAATATTGGAAAGAAAGTAATAAAACTCACAAGAACAAAAGAAAATGGAGAAGAGATCTCAGAATCAACACTTAAGAAGCTAGAAAGCAGATGGACAGTGGTCACACTGCCCTGGTCCATTAGGGAAAGCTGAACCTGAAGCCTCAGCAGGGAAGTCAGAAAATAGCCAGCTCACACACAGCTCCGGGGGTGCTGGGGTGAAGACAGAAGATTTGCTTTTGGAATCTGTGTAACAAGTAGCTAGAATTCCCTATCCCATTTTCACTTTCCCCAAACTATGTAGCCACATAACTGCTGCACAAATCCCAGCAAAAGACTGAAGGTTAACTCTCCAGAGAAGCTAAGCTGGAGGGAATCTGGACTTGGGGACATCAGTCACAGCAGAGAACAGTGGTACCTTTCAGAAAGTAGTGGACCACGTTGAATGGGGGAGCCCCAACCCATTCTGCTCCCCTGTGCCCTTATGCTCTCTAGTCAGGAGACATGATTCTATCTGGGGAGAAGACAAAGGAGAGTTTGAGGGTGGGGAGCGTGAAGGGGTGATGGTGGTAAGGATTTGCCCAGCCAGTCCTACCACGGGGAAGCCACTTAATCAGGGCCCCCATTTAAAATATGACTGAGGGCAATGCCTGTGGCTCAGTGAGTAAGGCGCTGGCCCCATATACCAAGGGGGGCAGGTTCGAACCCAGTCCCAGCCTAACTGCAACAACAACAAAAATAGCTGGCATTGTGACGGGTGCCTGTAGTCCCAGCTAACTAGGGAGGCTGAGGCAAGAGAATCAGCTAAGCCCAAGAACTGGAGGTTGCTGTGAGCCGTGACACCACGGCACTCTACTGAGGGCGATAAACTGAGACTCTTACTCTAAAATAAAATAAAATATGACTGACATATGGCCCTGTGGTTAAGAGCACAGAGTTTCTGGGTTTGCGCCCTCTCTGCTAACACTATCCTGACAATACCATTAATTAGTTTTACCCGGTTTTGAACTTTACATAAATGGAGTCAAACAAACAGTATATGTATTTTTACTGGAGAAAGGGTCTAGTTTCTTTTACTCAGTAATGCATATGAGAGGCATGCAACTTAGGATGAAGAGCTATAGTTGATTCTTTTTCATGGCTATTTATTAATAATATCCCATTATACACATAATATTTAGGTTGTTTCCAATTTGTAGCTCTTATCAATTCTTTTATTAATTGTCTTACATGGAGAGGGACAGCTTGATAATCTTCCTTTTAAAAAAATGTTTGTCTCTAGCCCCTTCCCCAGTCTTTTCTTTTTCTCTTTTTCTGTCTTTGTAGCATCTCTTGTCTTCTGATGAACATCCCACAGGTCAAGAGGAGTGGAACAAAACATAAAATCCTTTCTTTCACTTAGTTTCTCCTTTTTGTCCTCTTATACTGAAACGCTGATACAGTCCTCAGAACTCTATCTGTATTTTCATTTTCTCTCTATTCAAATTCTGTTGATTCTCTTCCCCCCCCTTCCCGTTCTTTTTTTAGTGACAATTTTTTTTTGTTGTTGTTGAGACAGAGTCTCACTATGTCATCCTCAGAGTGCTGTGGCGTGACAGCTTACAGCAACCTCAAAATATTGGCCTTAAGCTATTCTCTTACCTCACCTTCCCAAGTAGCTGGAAGTACAGGCACCCACCACAACGCCCAGCTATTTTTTTGTTGCAGTTGTCATTGTTGCTTAGCCAGCCTGGGTGTATGTGGCCAGTGCCTTACCTGTCGAGCTACGGGTGCTGCCTAGTGACAAAATACTTAAGCCTCCTGATTCTCTGTTCCTGATGTCTCTTGGACAATCCCCTTCTCCCTTGAGAGTGCTCGGATCTTTCAGAAACTCAGTGGGGTGGAAACCTTTGGCCTTGTAAGTCCTGAAGTGAGGCCTTTTGACTGAATCCAGATTTTATACAACTAATCCTTTTATATTAAAAAGGGGGCAACAGAGAAAGAAGCTCTTCTTGCTTCCTTTGGTCCTTAAAAAAGAACAATCTAGAAATCAGAAGGCCATAGGTTCCCCACCCCTGCAGTAATGTTAAATCCGGTTATGTGAATTCATCAGAACAGTTACCAACTAAATGCTCTTACTGCTACCAATAGCAGTTGCAGCAGTAATAATGAACTTTTTTTTTTTTTTTGACTGTGTAAATCTATACAGTGAGTGTTCTCAGTAGAGTGAAAAAGAAATACGTGATGAAGGAAAGAGAAGTAATAATAGTGTCTTCCTTGTGTGTTAGGAAAGTAGTACATGCCCAAGATTTCTACTGCTCTAATATTTATCTTTTGAATATTGGCCATATATTTAAAGCTTCTTACTGGGGCAGTTTAAGTTTTTACACATTTTTGTTATTCCTTTTCTTCAGTTGCCTGTTGGGCTTTTACCACTTTAAGATGTTCCTTCTGCCTTATTTCAGAAATTGGGTTTCCTAGAACAGTTACTAGAAAGGCTTGCTGATACAGACTTAAAGGATGACAGTGAATGGGTAACAATAATTTGGTTGTAATCACTCACTTTCGAAATCTCCTTATAAATTTTCCTCTTCTAGATTTCCAGGTGTTGTAAAATAAGCTCGTAACTGCCACAAGTGCGTGTTTCTTAGTCACATGTAAACTGTGCACTGTGTTTGGTTCAGTGAATGTTTCCTCAAAGGAAACCAGGTATTTATCTGCTCTGATTTTCAGGCCCTTGAACATAATTACAAATGCTTTGGTATCATTCCTTCTGTTGTTATTTATCGCTGATTATTTATCTGTATTTGATTCAAAGGGGCTGAGAGTCAGTTTTGAAAGGTTATCATTGGTACCATTAATAGTTTTTAAATTTAGTGTTAACAAAAGTAATGGGATACACTTTTTTTATTATTAATTATTTTTATGTTAGCAAATTTTGTTAGAATATTAGTTCTTACTCTTAGAGGTGAATATTTAGTATACTTCTAGTGTGTCTGGGAATACCATCATGTGTTCAAATGTCTGAGAGATTTAAAGTAAATTTTGCTCATGTTCTATTTTTTATTTCAAGTATAAATTTGTTTTTTAAAGTGGCACTCATGATTGATGTTGGTGATTTCCCTGTTTTCTCTGAAGACCTAGTTTTACCGTTTAGACTTAGATAACATGTTATGGGAATGATAGACGGTGACCTGGTGTCAACTTGACATTTACTGGGTCCTCCCTCTGGTTGTAAATGCTTGATTAACTTACTTTGGTTTCTTTTTAAAACATGATGAATTACCAACTGAATGAATGAATGAATAAACTAGATGAGAAAACTCAGGGATATCATTGCAATTGTTACTTGTGTTAGGTCTTAATGTAAATAGTACTTGAGAAACAATGGTACCTTTTAATTTATCTGAATATTCTTTTTAGAATATCAACAAATGATGAAAGAACTCCTATGGTTCTTTCTTGTTAGAAAATGTATTTTTAAGATGTAATCTCAAGAAATTCATTTAAAAACTCTGATGCCATCATTTTGTTTGTTTGTTAATTTATTTAAACAGTCTCATTTTGCTGCCCTTGGTAGAGTGCCATGGTGTCATAGCTTACAGCAACTTTAAACTCTTGAACGCAAGTGATTCTCTCGCCTCAGCCTCCCCAGTAGCTGAGACTGCAGGTGCCCAACAGGGTGCCTGGCTATTTTTAGAGATGGGGCCTTGCTGTTGCTCAGGCTGGTCTCAAACTCCTGAGCTCAAGTGATCCACTTGCCTCAGCCTCCCAGAATACTAGGATTATAGGTGTGAGCCACCACACCCAGCCTAATGCCATTGTTTTTGTACTTAGAGTTGATAAGCCTATAGTATCGCCTAATTATATGAAAGTATATAGCATCACAGGCAAAAAGGGGAAAATATTTTTTGTGTGTCTCCTTTGTTTTTATTTATTTATTTATTTTTATTAATTATTTTTTATTAAATCATAACTTTGTACATTGATGCATTTATGGCGTTCAGGGTACTGCTTCAATATACAATGTGAAATGTTTACATTGGACTAAGTAACACATCCATCACAATTATACCCATTTCTTAATAGTTTTGAAATGTACCATTGCATCATGCACATTAGTGAGGTCCCCCCAAACCGTGCCCCCAAATACCCTCCCTCCTCCCATATCCCCCCTCCCCTCTCTTTCCTCTTCCCTTCTATTTTCTGGACTATAGTTATGTTTTGCCATTTGTATAAGTGTGTAGGTGGTTATATATTGATTTCATAATAGTATTGAGTACATTGCATACTTTTTTCTCTGAGACAGAGCCTCAAGCTGTTACCCTAGGTAAAGTGCTGTGGCATCACAGCTCACAGCAACCTCCAACTCCTGGGCTTAAGGGATTCTCTTGCCTCAGCCTCCCAAGTAGCTGGAGCTACCGTCATCCACCACAACACCTGGCTATTTTTTGGTTGTAGTTGTCATTGTTGCTTGGAAGGCCTGGGCTCGATTCAAACCCACCAGGTCTGATGTATCTGGATGGTGCTTTAGTCGCTCGAGCTACAGGCACTGAGCCTTTTTTCCCTATTCTTGAGATACTTTACTAAGAAGAATATGTTCTAGCCCCATCCAGGTAAACATAAAAGATG
>CAUYQV010058594.1:0-10790 GCA_963574575.1 Galagoides demidoff | reverse complement strand
TGTATCCAGTCAGCCAACCTGTGCCTCTTTAAAGGACAATTTAAGCCATTCACAGTAATTGTAAATATCGATAGGCCTGGTAGAATTTGGGGTATCGAGTTTTTCAAAAGTCCAGTGAACATTTTTAATCCTTTCACCACTATGGAAGTTGGAATTTGATCAAAAGTTTCTGAGTGAGTTTACTTTTATGGTAGAAGATTGTGCTGATCATTATGAAGGATAGGTCTGAGAATATCCTAGACAGCTTGTTTAGTTATGACAAATTTCTTCAACATGTGAATGTCATTAAAATATTTAATTTCTGGCTCGGCACCTGTGGCTCAAGTGGCTAAGGTGCCAGCCACATACACCTAAGGTGGCGAGTTCGAATCTCCAGCCCAGGCCTGCCAAAGAACAATGATGGCTGCAACCAAAAAATGGCTGGGCGTTGTGGTGGGCGCCTGTAGTCCCAGCTACTTGGGAGGCTGAGGCAGGAGACGCACTTGAGCCCAGGAGTTGGAGGTTGCTGTGAGCTGTGATGCCATGGCCCTCTACCCAGGGGGACAACTTAAGGCTCCGTCTCAAAAAAAATATATATATATATATATTTAATTTCTCCATCATAAATGAAACTCAGTTTAGCTGGGTTGAAAGTTATTTTGTTTTAGAAGATTCAAAGTCAATGACCACCCTCTTCTAGCTGGAAAGGTTTCAGCAGAGAGATCTGCAGTCAGTCTAATATTCTTCCCCTTGTAGGTTATGGTTTTCTTACATCTGGCTGCTTGCAGAATTTTCTCCTTCGTTTTAACTTTGGTGAAGTTAATTATAATGTGTCTAAGAGACGTCTTATTCAGGTTGAGTTTTGCTGGGGTTCTGAAACTGTCTGCTATCTGAGTTTCAGAATCTCTTGACATGTCTGGGAAGTTCTCCTTCATTATCTCATGAAGTAGAGCATCTGTGCCTTTCGAAGCCACCTTGTTGCCTTTAGGAATTCCTATAAAGCAAATATTAGTTTTCTTCAAATTATCCCAGAGCTTTCTGAGAGAATGATCTGTTTTAGCTCTCCACTTTTCTTCCTCTTTGAGTGTTTGGGAGCATTCAAAAGCTTTGTCTTTAGTTTCAGATCCTTTCTTCTGCCTGCTCCATTCTATTACTGAGGGATTCTACTGTATTTCTCAGATCTTTGAGGGCTGCAAGTTCTTGTCTCAATATGTCAAAATCTTTGTTGATTTTGTCTTTGAATTCTTGAGACAACTTTTAAAATGCTCCTTGAATTTCTAATCCCAACTTTACCTTTATTCTATTAATCTTATTTGCAATCCAGAAGATATTTGCAGGCTATGTTTCCAACAAAGGTTTAATAACGAGAATCCACAGAGAACTCAAACGTCTTAGCAAGAAAAGAGCAAGTGATCCCATCTCAGGGTGGGCAAGGGACTTGAAGAGAAATTTCTCTGAAGAAGACAGCCGCATGGCCTACAGACATATGAAAAAATGCTCATCATCCTTAATCACCAAAGAAATGCAAATCAAAACTACTTTGAGATATCATCTAACTTCAGTAAGATTAGCCCACATCACAAAATCCCAAAGCCAGAGATGTTGGCATGGATGTGGAGAAAAGGGAACACTTCTACACTGCTGGTGGGAATCCAAAGTAATATGTTCCTTTTGGAAAGATGTTTGGAGAACACTTAGGGATCTAAAAATAGACCTTCCATTCAATCCTATAATTCCTCTACTAGTTATGTTCAGAAGACCAAAAATCACATTATAACAAAGATATTTGTACCAGAATGTTTATTGTAGCCCAATTCATAAATGCTAAGTCATGGAAGAAGCCTAAATGCCCATAGACCCATGAATGGATTAATAAATTGTGGTATATGTACACCAGTGAATATTATGCAGCCTTAAAGAAAGATGGAGACTTTACCTCTTTCATGTTTTCATGGATGGAGCTGGAACATATTCTTAGCAAAGTATCTCAAGAATGGAAGAAAAAGTATCCAATGTACTCAGCCTTACTATGAAACCAATTTATAGCTTTCATATGAAAGCTATAACCCAATTATAGCCCAAGAATATGGGGAAAGGGGAGAGGGAGAGGGGAGGATGATGGAGGGAGGGTAATAAGTGGCACCACACCTACAGTGCATCTTATAAGGGTACATGTGAAATTTACTAGATGTAGAATATAAATGTCTAAACACAATAAGTAAAAAAGTGCTGTGAAGGCTATGTTAACCAGTTTGATGAAAATATTTCAAATTGTATATAAAACCAGCACATTGTACCCCATGATTGCATTAATGTACACAGCTATGATTTAATTTAAAAAAAAAATGAGAGAGAAACATTTAGAGGTAGATGGAAATTTGGTTATCATGCAGATTTGGGACACAGTGAAGAGCCATTCTAAAGCCTTAGCACATCATCTTACAGAGGTTCTTACTATTGTCTTGCTTACTTTTAGTGTTGATAATTCGTAAAACTTCCAGAATTAGAGTAACTGGAAGGAAGAATTCGTATATTAAGGGGAAGTGAAACAGCCCCAAAACTTTCCTTTTGTGATTTTGGGTAACAGAATTTACCTAACTGAACCCCAGGTGACTATAGGAGTCCAGAACTAGAGGAGGGATAAAGGTGACTATCCTTACTTTGAAACAAGTGCAAAAGATGCCGTGAGTGTCACAGCAGCCTTTGAGAAAGCAGTTCAGAGAGTTCTTGCTACCGGAGATGGGCCAGATGACTTGATTCAGACAGACACCATAAATCTTCACTGAAAGCCCAAGCCCAGCTCATCTTGTTGATTGTTAAAGAGAGTGTTCATACATTCGAACCAACTCACATGTATATGCAAAATAAACACCAGGGAGCAGAGAGGATTAGCATTTGCAACAGTGTATCTTCTATTAATAAAAGTAAACTAATGCATATTATTGCTTCATTAGTTGGTGAGACAAGAGAATGCCTCCACTCACTGAGGAATATATTTACTCAGTGATGGCATCTTACATTTATAAATTGTTGTGCTTGTCTAATAACTTTTCTTTAATTTAAATATGAAAGTTACAGAGCCAGTAAATGAGATGCCCAAGACTTTAATTATAATTAAAAGAAAAAACTTAGTCAAAAAAAATTTTTTTAAACACAAAAATGAGTATTTATAAATCATACTATTTTTGCTGATTTCAGCCTTTGAATGTCATGAAAAGAATTAAATGTATTTGTGTGTATTGTTTGAATCCTACATTTGACTCTACCATACCTTTAATGAGTACCTTTGTTTTCTTTTAAACCTAAGAAGCTGAAAAGAGTGAAGATTCTTCTGGGACTGCAGGGCTCTCAGGCTTACATCGCACATACAGCCAGGACTGCAGCTTTAAAAACAGCATGTACCATGTTGGAGATTACGTGTATGTGGAGCCTGCAGAGGCCAACCTACAGCCACACATAGTCTGTATTGAGAGACTTTGGGAAGATTCAGCAGGTAAGTCTGTTTTAAATCACAGTGCAGATTGGAAAGATGCGCCTATTTTACTCTTCTTTCCTCCTCAGGGAAAAAAATTTTAATTCAGACACTTTATACTTTTCAGCAATACTAGTTCAATACTATGTATACAAATATATAAAATTAAGCATCCACCCCATATGGAAAACATCAGGTCTAGAATTACTGGGCAGTGTCACAATTTGAGTCAAAAGCAATCTAACTTCTAGGCGGCACCTGTGGCTCAAAGGAGTAGGGTGCTGGCCCCATATGCCAGGGATGGTGGGTTCAAACCCAGCCCTGGCCAAAAGACTGCAAAAAAATATATAATAATAGTAATAAAAAAATAAAGTCCTTCCAGTCAATCAGACTTTATTCAAAAAAAAAAAAAAAGAAATCTAACTTCTTAAAGTTGAGATTTATTCATTCAGCTGTATGAATATTTATTAAAAACATACTTTGAGTCAAAATCCATGTAGAATAAGAGAGATTCAGAAAAACAAAAGGCTTATGTTTTTCCCTTGGCAAAACCACTCTAGTAAAGAAGATTGCAAATAAAAGAGAAATTATAGAAAGGTATTTGCTTTGGCTCAGCAATTGTTGCTCAGAGTGGTTAGGGCATTGGCCACATACACTGAGGCAGGTGGGTTCAAACCTGACCCAGACTTGCTAAAAAACAATGACAACTGCAACAACAACAACAAAAAAAAATTGCTGGGCAGTTGTGGCGGGTGCCTATAGTCCTAGCTATTTGAGAGGCTGAGGGAAGAGAATCACTTAAGCCCAAGAGTTTGAGATTGCTATAGCTGTGATGCCATGGCACTCTACCTAGGGTGACATAGTGAGACTCTGTCTTTAAAAAAAAAGAAAGAAAGGCATTTGCTTTGGCTTAGAATTTGTTTTCAGAAAGGTTTCCTAGAACAGTTAAAACATGGAGAATGAATAGAAGTTAATGAAGCCACTTAAAGCCTGGTGCCTCACACTTAAAATCCTAGCACTTTCGGAGCCCAAGGAGGGAAGATCACTTGAGGCCAAGATTTTGAGATTACCCTTGGTGGTAGCAAGACTCCATCTCTATGAAAAGAAAAAAAAAAAAAAAAACTAGCATGGTATGATAGTACATACCTATAATCCCAGCTACTTGGGAGGTTGAGGCAGGAGGATCAGTTGAACCCAATAGTTTGGAAGTGGCAGTGAGCTAGGATGACCCCACTGCACTCTAAGCCAGGCAACATAGCGAGACCCTGTGTCAGACCCAAAAAAAGGCAAAAAATATGTACACAGCTCTATCGAGCAGAATGAAACAGGTCTTATCACCTTCTTTCCTCATTCTATTATTTATATCTTTTAATATGAGGGCATTATACATATATTAATATAAGTAGCATTTTTTAGTTCTCATTATACTTGATCATTATTTTTCAGGCCAGGCGGGATGGCTCACATCTATAATCCTAGCACTCTGGGGGGGCTGAGTCAGGTGGATTGCTTAAGCTTACAAGTTCAAGACCAGCCTGAGCAAGAATGAGACCCTGTCTCTAAAAAATAGCCAGGCATTGTGGTGGGTGCCTATAGTCCCAGCTGCTCCGGAGGCTGAGGCAAGTAAATCACTTGAGCCCATAAGTTTGAGGTTTTGCTATGAGCTATGATGCCACAGCCCTCTACCCAGGGTGACAAAGTGAGGCTCTGTCTCAAAACATAAATAAATAGGGTGGCACCTGTGGCTCAAAGGAATAGGGCACCAGCCCCATATACTGGAGGTGGTGGGTTCAATCCCAGCCCTGGGCAAAAACTGCAATAAATAATTAAATATTATTTCTTCTTAGATAATAATATCAAGAAACTGTGCCCTAAAAACACAGTGTTAGATTCAGACCATGGCAGAATTGCTTAATAAAAGATTTCTTAATTTTGAAAAAGTGTGTGATTTGTGAGGCAGGCAAGGTAGCATGCACCTTTAGTCCCACCTACTTGGGAGTGTGAGGCAGGAGGATTGCTTGAGCCCAGGAATTTGAATGTTGCTACCCCATGTCTTTTTAAGAAAATAGAATGTGATTTCTATTAATGATGATTATTCTTCTCTTTCTTTCTCTGTATTTCTTTCTGTTTTTGAGGTGAAAAATGGTTGTATGGCTGTTGGTTTTATCGACCAAATGAAACGTTCCACCTGGCTACACGAAAATTTCTAGAAAAAGAAGTTTTTAAGAGTGACTATTACAATAAAGTTCCTGTTAGTAAAATTCTAGGCAAATGTGTGGTCATGTTTGTCAAGGTAAGAAATTAATTAACCCCCCTACCCCATTCCCTGTGAATAAAATTTTATAAGCACAAAAATCAGTACTTATAAAATTAGGAATTCTTTTTTAAACTGTTTGGTTTTTTTAAGCTGTGTCTATATAGCTTTATGTAAAGATTTAGGAAGAAATTAACCTGAACATGATTAAGAAAGAGTATTTACTGCCTACATTATTAAGCTATATGCAGTTAATGTAAGTTGCCAAACTAAATTTTATGAACGTTGATTTCTGAAAGGTAATCATGTTAGTTTATCCGTTTGGTTTTTGGGTAGTTTTTGTGTATCTGTCAGATATACATGAACCCTGTTCAAAGCTTTAAGCAGTATAGCTTTATGAAATATTAATATATTTGCAAAGAGCACTTGGTAATCTAAATGGAGCTATTCGTGTTATAAGTTAAAGGGTGTGTATTTAATAAGTCTATTCTATAGCCAAATATCTCTAGCTTTTTTTTTTAACTGTAGTTTTCAGAAAATTGACCTATTTTTGTTCTTATGTCCTATAGGAATACTTTAAATTATGCCCAGAAAACTTTAGAGATGAGGATGTTTTTGTTTGCGAATCACGGTATTCCGCCAAAACCAAATCTTTTAAGAAAATTAAGCTGTGGACCATGCCCATCAGCTCAGTTAGGTTTGTCCCTCGAGATGTGCCCTTGCCAGTGGTCCGTGTGGCCTCTGTGTTTGCAAATGCAGATAAAGGAGATGAAGAGAAGAATACAGACAACTCAGAGGACAGTCAAGCTGAAGACAATTTTATCTTGGAAAAGGTATGTGGAGAGTAGCCCCACAGAAAAGAATTTTATGTCTAAAACTATCTATCCTAGAAAATAAATGAATAAAGTGTTCAAACTCAGAAAAAGAGCAACAATATAAAACCTTCGCCAAAGAGAAAGAAGGAAACTGTACAGGAAAGAAAGACATTAATGCTTAGAAAACAGGATATATGATAGAATTTAAAAGTAAGACAGATGTTGTGGCTCATTATATTCCCAGAACTTTGGAGGCTGGGACAGAGAGATCACTTGAGGCTGGAAGTTCAAGACTAACCTAAGCAATGGCTCAGCGCCTGTGGCTCAAGCGGCTAAGGTGCCAGCCACATACACCTGAGTTGGCAGGTTCGAATCTAGCCTGGGCCTGCCAAACAACAATGATGGCTGCAACCAAAAAAAAAAAAAAAATAGCCAGGCATTGTGCCAGGTGCTTGTAGTCCCAGCTACTTGGGAGGCAGAGGCAGGAGAATCACTTGAGCCCAGGAGTTGGAGGTTGCTATGAGCTGTGATGCCACTGCACTCTACCCAGGGTGACAGCTTGAGACTTTGTCTCAAAAAAAAGAAAAAAAAAACCTAAGCAACATAGTTGAGACCGTATTACGACCAAAAAGGAAAAAGAAAAAAATTCTTTTTTTAAATTAGTCAGGCATGTTGGGACATGCCAATAGTCCTAGCTACTTAGGAAGCTGGTATGGAAGAATTGTTTGAGCCCATGAGTTTGAGGTTGCAGTGAGCTATAATTGTACCACTACACTCTAGCCCAGGCAGCATTTCAAGACCCTATTTCAAAAAAAAAACAAATCTTAAAAGCTAATTCTTTGACAAATCCAAAAAGATAAACCACTAAACGATCTTAATAAAGGAAAACTAAAAACTGCATTTCTATTTCTACTGATAAACTTGAAAGCCTGAATAAAATGAATAATTTTGTAGAATATTAAAAATTACCAAAATGGAATCAAGAAGAGATAGAACATGTAAGTGGACAATAACATGAAGAAATTGAAAAAAATATCAAGTAGCCAATGTCATAGAATACTGAGATCAGATAACTCTATAAGTGAACTTTTTTTTTTTTGAGACAGAGTCTCACTATGTCTCCCTTGGTAGAGTGCTGTGGCATTGCAGCTCACAGCAACCTTAGACTCTTGGTCTTATGCGATTCTCTTGCCTCAGCTTCCCAAGTAGCTGGGACTACAGGTGCCCACCTACTTTTTTTTTTTTTGCGGTTGTCATTGTTATTTAGCAGGCCCAAGCCAGGCTCAAACCTGCCAGCCTTAGTGCATACTCACTGAACAATCGGCGCCGAGCCGCCTTCTTTTAAAACTACTGATTCTGGGAAAAAAACAAAACAAAACAAAAATAACCTAATGATTCTGGGTGGGCAAGCTGGTTTACACCTGTAATCCCATCACTTTTGAAGGCAGGATCTCTTGAGGTGAAGATTCAAGACCAGCTTGGAAAGCATAGCAAGACCCTATTTATATTCAATTTTTTTTTTTTTTTTTTTTTTTTTTTGCAGTTTTTGGCCAGGGCTGGGTTTGAACCTGTCACCTCTGGTATATGGGTTCAGCGCCCTGGCTCCTTTGAGCCACAGGTACTGCCCTTAAAATTTTTGTAAAAATTCACTGGATGTGGTGATGCATATTTACAGTGCTAGCTACTTGGAAGGCTGAGGCAGGACAATGGCTTAAACCCAGAAGTTCAAGAATGTAGTAAACTATGATCACACCATTGCACTTCAGCCTGAGTGACTGAGTAAGACCTTGTCTCTTAAAAAAGATTCTGTGGGCTCAGCGACCATAACTCAGTGAGTAGTGTGCCGGCCACATACACCAAGGCTGGCGAGTTGGTGCCCAGCCCAGGCCTGCTAATACAACAATGACAACTGCAAAAAAAAATAGCCAGGTGTTGTGGCGAGTGCCTGTAGTCCCAGCTAACTTGGGAGGGTGAGGCAGGAGGATCATGCTTAAGCCCAAGAGTTTGAGGTTGCTGTGAGCTGTGATGCCATGGCACTCTACCCAGGGTTAGACTCTGTCTCAAAAAATATTAATAATAAACAAAAAATAAAAGGAGAAGAAATACCAATGGAAGCCAGCTTAAGAATTAATTTAGATTTGTTATGTAGTATTTATAAACCCCCAAGGTCCTGTTTATGAGTTACTTGGGTTTTTTGATGTGTTTTTTTTAGCAGTTTTTGGCCAGGGTATTTTTGGTTTTTTGGAGACAAGAGTCTATGTCTACTCTCGGTAGAGTGCTATAGCATCACAGCTCACAGCAATCTCAAACTCCTGGGCTTAAGTGATTCTCTTGCCTCAGCCTCCCAAGTAGCTGGGACTACAGGCACCCACCATAGTGGGTGCAGTTGTCATTGTTGTTTACTAGGCCCAGGTCAGGCTCAAACCTGCCAGCCTCAGTGTATATGGCCAGCACCCTACTTACTGAGCTGTGGGCACCAAGACATATTTTTATTTTAATAAAAAGACAAGTCATTTCAGGAACTATTTTAAAGTATAACTTTAGAATAGATCCATTTCTAAAAAAACAATGTATTCTTAATCTCAGGGTTTGTTTATTTATTTTACAGCTTCCATTCCTTCAGGTGCCCCTCACTTAGCTCATTGTTAAGGAATTTTCATGAAGATAATTCCAGTATCACATTTGAAGTCATAAAGATCAGGACATTAAGTTATTTGGACATCCTACAGGAGATTTTTTAAGTGTGGAGTTTTCCTCAGCTTTTTATGTTTTGGAGTTACTATACCTAGGCCAGACTAGGTATTTTAAACAGTGGCTTATGCCTGTAATTCTAGCACTCTGGAAAGCTGAGATGATAGGAGGAACCCTTGAGCTCAGGAGTTTAAGACCAGCCTTAGCAAGAGCAACACCCTTCTCTACTAAAAATAAAAAAGAATCAGCTGGGAATCGTGGAGGGGAGAGGTGCTGTAGTCCCAGCTGCTCAGCAGTCTGAGGCAGGATGATCATTTGAGCCCAGGAGTTAGAGGTTGCTGTGACCTAGGCTAATGATGCCATGACACTCTCACCAGGGCAACAGAGTAAGACTCTGTCTTTAATAAATCAAATAAAGTAAAATAAAATACCTAGTCCTATGCCCCATTATATGCTAGGTTCCTAGTAAATGATGGTTCTTTACCATTTTTATATTTATCAAAAGTATAAATCTTTTTCTTTCTTTAGCTGGGACTATAAAACAACAATAAGAATGTTTGTTAAGTAGTTATTATAAGTTGGGCATTGTTCTATGTACTTAAATATGGATTATGTCATTTAAGCTTCATAACAACTCTATCTGGTGGTCACGCTATCATATCCTTATTTTACAGATGAGGAAACTAAGGCACAAAAGGTCAAGTAGCCAGTAGGTGACAGACCCTAACATTGATTCAGAACTGTCTGTGTCACAGAGTGACATGGATATTCCTTTCCATGTTGGAATAGATCAAAATAGTAAAATTTTTAAATCTATTAATTTTTTAATGTTTAAGGTATTAAGGTTGCTCAATAAATGTGGTAAAGAAGAGGCTTGTGTAAAATTTCCTCATTATACGCTATAGTAATGAATGAATGAGACTTCTTTTAAATACAGATAAGTCTTTTCCAGTATATTTTTTTTTTTTTTTGAGACAGAGCCTCAAGCTATCCCTCTGGGTAGAGTGCCATGGCATCACAGCTCATAGCAACCTCCAACTCCTGGGCTCAAGCGAGTCTCCTGACTCTGCCTCCCAAGTAGCTGGGACCACAGGCGCCCGCCACAATGCCCGGCCATTTTTTGGTTGCAGCCATCATTGTTGTTTGGCGGCCCGGGCTGGGGATTCGAACCCGCCACCTTGGGTGTACGTGGCTGGTGCCTTAGCCGATTGAGCCACAGGCGCCGAGCCCCAGTATATTTTTTCTAAAGGCTTTGGGAATGGGGGAAGAAAGGAGAAGGAATAAAGGCATATTGGGGTAACATTATTTTATGAAAATTAACTAGAAATTTAAAAGATAATAATACTTAATAAGACTTAGTTTGGGCTCGGCGCCTGTGGCTCAATCAGCTAAGGCGCCAGCCATGTACACCTAAGGTGGCGGGTTCGAATCCCCAGCCCGGGCCCGCCAAACAACAATGACAGCTGCAACCAAAAAATGGCCGGGCGTTGTGGTGGGCGCCTGTGGTCCCAGCTACTTGGGAGGCGGAGGCAGGAGACTCGCTTGAGCCCAGGAGTTGGAGGTTGCTGTGAGCTGTGAT
>CAUYQV010058591.1:0-18923 GCA_963574575.1 Galagoides demidoff | reverse complement strand
TCTCAGAAAAAAAAAAAAAAAATTGGCTCGGTGCCTGTGGCTCAATTGGCTAAGGCACCAGCCATGTACACCTAAGGTGGTGGGTTCGAATCCCCAGCCCGGGCCCGCCAAACAACAATGATGGCTGCAACCAAAAAATGGTCGGGCTTTGTGGCGGGCGCCTGTGGTCCCAGCTACTCGGGAGGCGGAGGCAGGAGACTCGCTTGAGCCCAGGAGTTGGAGGTTGCTATGAGCTGTGATGCCATGGCACTCTACCCAGGGGGATAACTTGAGGCTCCGTCTCAAAAAAAAAAAAAAAAATCAGCTGAACACAGTGGCATGTATCTGTGAAGGCATTCAGTCCCAGAGCTACAAACACCTGACTTATGTACAACTTGCACTACAGGATAGGTGGCGCAAACAAGTTTAAAAAAAAAGAGGTTATTGGCCGGGTGCGGTGGCTTATGCTTATGATCCTAGAACTCTGGGAGGCCCAAGTGGGTGGATTGCCTGAGCTCAGGAATTCGAGACCAGCCTGAGCAAGACCCCATCTCTAAAAACAAATAGCAGGGCATTGTGCTGGGCACCTGTATTCCCAGCTACTTGGGAGGCTGAAGCAAGAGTATCACTTGAGCCCAAGAATTTAAGGTTGCTGTAAGCTATGATGCCACAGCACTCTACTGACAGTGACAAAGTGAGACTCCGTCTCAAAAGAAAAAAAAAACTCACATATGAACAGAGGCTAATATAGGTAAATGTACCTGCTCCAACTTACATGCAAATTCAATTTAAGAACAAACCTATGGAACCTATCTCATTTCTAACTCAGGGTCTGCCTATAATCCCAGCTACTCAGGAGACTGCAGCAGGAAGATCACTTGAGCCTTGGATTTGGAGGCTGCAGTGAGCTATGTGATACCACTGCACTCCAGCCTATCTTAAAACAAAACAAAACAGTGACACCAGCAATAACTAATGACTAAGCAGGATAAGGCAACACGTAACCCAGTGATTAGAGGGGGGTCAAAAAGGATTCAGAAGACAGCAGAGAACAGAAGAGGAAGACAAAGGAGTCCTGAAATGGTGGGTCTTGGTAAGGAAGCGGAAAGAAGCGGGTCCTTGTACGGGTGAGGGGAGTGGACACACACTCCACTGTGATGGCCAGAGCCTCCCCGCAGTGCTGGTGCTGGTGAGAAGTGGAGATTAGGAGGATCTAAACCAGTGGGGGCTGACTCTGGAGGGGTGCAAATACAGCCAAGGAATTCAGATTCTTTCCTGCAGGCCACAGTAGGTGGTTAGAGGTTCTGCTACAGGAAATGATGGGATGAAAATGTGGGCTAGAGGCTCGGCACCTGTGGCTCAATCGGCTAAGGCGCCAGCCACATACACCTAAGGTGGCGGGTTCGAATCCTCAGCCCGGGCCCGCCAAACAATAATGATGGCTGCAACCAAAAAATGGCCGGGCGTTGTGGTGGGCGCCTGTGGTCCCAGCTACTTGGGAAGCAGAGGCAGGAGACTCGCTTGAGCCCAGGAGTTGGAGGTTGCTATGAGCTGTGATGCCATGGCACTCTACCCAGTGGGATAGCTTGAGGCTCTGTCTCCAAAAAAAAAAAAAAAAGAAAAGAAAAGAAAATGTGGGCTAGAAATGGCAGTGAAAGGAAATTTAATTGTATAATTGTCACACTTTGAGACTGCTTGACTCTTTTAGCCCATGCAGGCATTATGTTTCAACTTAAAAACTAATTCATTTTTAGACTAGAAACAGTGACTCACACCTGTAATCCTAACAGTGTCACACACCGTAATCCCCAGTGTCTCAAACCTATAATCCTCTGGGAGGCCCAGACAGGTGGATTGCCCGAGGTCACGAGTTTGAGACCAGCCTGAGCCAGAATGAGACCCTCATCTCTAAAAATAGCTGGGTGTTGTGGCAGGTGCCTGTAGTCCCCGATATTTGGGAGGCTGAGGCAAGAGAATCACTTGAGCCCAAGAATTTGAGGTTGCTATGAACTGGGACACCATGGCACTCTACCCAGGGTGACAAAGTGAGATGCTGTTTCAAAAAAAAAAAAAAACTAATGCATTTTTAAGGCTATAGTAAATATCACGTAGAATATATGCCAATGAAAAATTAAAAGACAGGAACAGTCAAGCAACGTTGTAGAGTATGGAGGGGAACCAGAAAGGGACAGCCTGAGAGGATGGATGTGAACTGGCTCTGAGATTTCCTCCCCCCAGCCTCTGAGCGAGTTACTTAAACTTCTGAGCCTCAATTTCCTTAAAACAAAGATAATGATACCTAGTAGAATGGTTGTGAAGATTAAGTAAGATAGTGATATAAAATGCCTGCCCTGTGAGCGTTCAATGAATATATAAATAACACATTGAAAAGCTGCCCTGGGCTGGGTGCGGTGGCTCACTGTGGTAGCCAAGGCTGGTGGATTGCCTGAGCTCCGGAGTTCGAGACCAGTCTGAGCAAGAGCAAGACCCCATCTCTCCTAAAAACAGAAAACTGAGGCAAGAGGATCCTTGAGCCCAAGAGTTTGAGGTTGCTGTGAGCTATGATGCTGCTGCACTCTACCCAAGTTGACAGGTTGAGACTCTGTCTCAAAAAGAGAGAGAGAGAAGGTGCTCTTGCATAGCAGGGCCTATGCTTCTGCTGACAGTGGAAACCACAGGAAGGGGATGGTCTGGGTGTCATCTCAGAAGTAGGATGAGCTGAGTTGACTGCGGCAAGACCCCCACTTTATATTTGAAAACTGAGGCTAGGGGGCATTGGGGGGGATTGACAGCACCAGAAGAGCACCCACAGATAAAGTGGGGATCTTGCCCTTGGAACTGCAGTGACACACTATAGTCACAGCTAAATGTCAAGTGCACATCCTCAACCTCATTTCCCTGAAATCCTCTCAAGAAACTGTGACTACACAAGGAAAACTTCTTCCACAAACGGCCAGCAGATGTCACTGCAGTCAGTGCCATCCACACTGCGTTCCTCATCTTGGTGTCCAGATTGTCAGTAAAGAAAAGGTTGGTTTGTGGCTTTCTACCTCATTCCCCTTATCCCATGCTCCCGCTCTGCGTGTGGCCTCTTTGTCTTCTGTGACTGCCCATCCTCTCTGCCCTGAAATCCAGCCCGGTACATTCCTGATGCCCTGGCAACCTGGGGGTGGCCTGAGCCCAGCAAGGCCCCACATCATGACTGGCTGGGTTTCCCATGAATTTCTCTGCTCTCTCTTTTTCTTTTTTCTGAGACAGAGTCACACTCTTGCCCAGGCTGGAGTGCTGTAGTGTCTTAGCTCACAGCAACCTCTAACTCCTGGGTGCAAGTGCCTCAGCCTCTTGCCCGAGTAGCTGGGACTATGGGCACCTCCACAATGCCCAGCTAGTTCTTTCCTATTTTTAGTAGAGATAGGGTCTTGCTCTTGCTCAGGCTGGTCTCAAACTCTTGAACTCAAGGGATCCTCCTGCCCTGGCCTCCTATTGCTGGGATTACAAGTGTGAGCCACCACACCTGGCCTGCTCTCTCTTCATTACCATGTTAGTTAGATTATTATTTACCAAGATACCCCACCCAGATTTCCCCTACCCTCCAGAGTTTCAATGAATGTATATGGGTACCTTATTCCCTCTTACACTCTTCAAAATTGGTCTAATTTTCAAATATTAGCATTTAAAGATTTGATGATGCATTAATCTACCTCACTTTCTAAATATATCAACATTTGCCAGGCAAGATGGCTTATACCTGTAATCCTAGCACTCTGGGAGGCCAAGGCAGGTAGATTGCCTTGAGCTCAGGAGTGTGAGACCCCATCTCTAAAGATAACCAGGTGTTACGGCAGGCACCTGTTGTCCCATGTAGTTGAGAGGCTGAGGCAAGAGAATTGCTTGAGCCCAAGAGTTTGAGGGTGCTATGAGTTATGATGCCACGACACTCTACTGAGAATGACAAAGTGACTTTGTCTCCAAAAAAAGTAAATAAATAAAATTGCTCAAAGACCTAAATAAAGACCCAAAACAAAAACTTTATTTAAAAAAATGAAAACAAAAATACCTTGCCTATAAACAGCCCTAGCGCATAGGAAATGATGACCATTCTTGAGCCAGGCTAAGTGACTTCTGCAGAAGGAGCATGTCACAGTCATGGGACTAGACTCTCACAGACGGCTGAGACCTGTAATGTTCCAGGTCAATTTCCCTCTTTCTTCCTGGTCATGGCTTCTGTTTGTGACCCTTCTCACTCTGCCTCTCATTTGCTTTCAATGTTTAAAATTCAACCGAACAATACCTTTCAGAACCAATATTTCTATAGGTATCCTCCCCACTAATAACTTTGGAGATAAGCCTCAGAAACAGATCTCAATTTCTAATACTTATCCAAGTAATCTGGGTTCTACTCCAAGAAATAGAGGCTCTAAAAGGAGGTTTGGGAGAGGCTTCTAAGAAAGGGCTTTTCTATAACCTGAAGCAATCTCTTAGCAGCTCTGATTCTACCTAATATCCTAAACCATTCTCAAGATCTTAGAGCACAGGCTGGGGAAAGGCTCCTTCTCCATATAGTTTCTGGTGGTAGATTTAGCAAAGCCTTTGAGGCTGAAAAGGATCACCAGCCCTCACCTAATTACAATGCCCAAGAGCAGAGACCTTATATTATTCACATCTTACCCCGTACCAAGTATCATGCACTCATGTGGAACTTGCCCTACTTCTGAAGTCTCCTGGTCCCCTGACTAAACTCAGAATGAATTTACACCCAAGACAAACAGCAAACACACTGGCATGCAGGGGAAGCCGTGTGTTAAGCCTCTGCATCTTCCTGATCCAACTACTCCTCCCTGAACACAACAGAACATAAACAATCCTCCACACCTATAAATATTACTTGGTTACTGCCAACAAACCATGAAAAGGGAGAGCCAGGAATTTTGGCCAAGGGTGACACGTCACGTGCAGGCCTCCTCCTGCCCTTACAATAGGTTACCCAATAGGGAGACGTAGCATGTGGTGAGGGCACCAGTAAAGCAGGAAAATCTCAGAAGATGTGTACTGAAATAATTTGATTTACAGAAATATGTAAGTAGGTAGCCATTGTGAGAAAATCAGAATTTTGTTGGGCTTGCTATACTTATTTCAAAGTGTAGTGTTCAAAAACTGCCCCAGAAGATGGAAAATTCTTATTTCTTAGCTCAGAGGCCCTAATTCCAATCTGCCTGCCAGGAGCAGCCCCATACATCCTGGATGGACATACTCCACGCCGCCTCCTGGTATTCAAGCAAAAAGCCCCCATGATGCTAAGGGACAGAGACAGGAATCTTTTCTCACCCCCAAAGCACCATTAAAATATCCTGTCACCAGGCATGGTGGCCCTATCACTGCCTATGGTCCCAGCTACTCTGGAGGCTGAAGTGGGAGGATCATTTGAGCCCAGGAATTAGTCAGACCAGCCTGGGCAACAGAGGGAGACCTTGTGTTATTCTTTTTTTTCTTGAGACAGAGTCTCACTATATCCCCCTCAGTAGAGTGCTGTAGCATCACAGCTCACAGCAACCTCAAATTCTTGGGCTTAAACAATTCCCTTGCTTTGGCCTCCCAAGTAGCTGGGACTACAGGCAACTGTGACAATGCTCAGCTATTTTTTAGTTGTAGTTGTCATTGCTGTTTGGCAGGCCCGGGCTGGGTTCAAACCTGCTAGCTCTGATATATGTGGCTGGTGCCCTCGCTGAGCCAACCTTGTCTTATTCTTAAAACAAACAAAATTGGCTTGGCGCCTGTGGCTCAATCGGCTAGGGCGCCAGCCACATACACCTAAGGTGGCGGGTTCAAATCCCCAGCCCGGGCCCACCAAACAACAATGATGGCTGCAACCAAAAAGTGGCCAGGCGTTGTGGCGGGTGCCTGTGGTCCCAGCTACTTGGGAGGCGGAGGCAGGAGACTCGCTTAAGCCCAGGAGTTGGAGGTTGCTATGAGCTGTGATGCCATGGCACTCTACCCAGGGGGATAGCTTGAGGCTCCATCTCAAAAAAAAAAAAAACAAAAACAAAATCATCATGCCTTGGCTGAAAAGGAGATTGCAAATTTGGGGCCTGTAGGCTCTATTTAGCCAAAAGATGCAGAATACACTTTGGTTTTCATAATGTATTAAAATTTAAAAATATTCATATCAAAATCCTTTTTTTTTTTTTTTTAACAAGGGAACATCAGTACTGAACTCTAAGTGCTACAGGGCAACATGGTCTGGGCTGAGTATGAAGGAAGTCTGCTCTCTGCTCTAAGCTCCGGGAGCTCCTGCCATTCCTTCCAGGTACAGATGGCCTGCCTCCTTCACCTGTGAAACCTGCCTGGCCTGGGTGGGAAGGTATTTAAGTTTGAGATTTAAACCTTTGATCCCCATTAAATTGCAGAATTTGCAGCAATGTTAAGTGAAAATAGATTGTTAAAGCTTTCACTCCAAATGAAGGTCCTGACAGCTGTTTTTCTATGGGAAAAGGTCCATAGCTTAGGGCAGGCGTCCTCAAACCACGGCCCATGGGCCATATGCAGCCCACCGAGGGCATTTATCCAGCCTGCCAGGTGTTTTTGCCACTGCTGCCTGTCCTGCTTAGCAGCTGACCCGTCCCGGGCCCGCAGTCCGGCCCTCCAACGGTCTGACGGACAGTGAACTGGCCCCCCTGTTTAAAAAGTTTGAGGACCCCTGGCTTAGGGGCTCTAGGTTCTGCAGGGGATAGAGACAATTGCTCACCACACAGAAGGAAAGAAGACTGAGCCTGAGATTGGAAGCAGAATGTCCATTCAGAATTTCATAGTGGGGCTGTCCATCAGGAGTGGGGCTGTCCATTAGGACTGTGTCTGCCTTTGTTACCCTTCAGACCCAGTCTCCGTCCTCTCTCTTCCAGCCTGTCTGCACTGAGTGATAGGTGGCTTGATTCAGGAGTTCAATTTGTTGAGGCCAAAAGAATCTAGGATGGCTTGGCCAGGCCCACTGGGCACAGGCCACCCAGCCCATGATGCTAAGAAAAGCCAAGGCTGTGGGACCACTGGGCTGAACTCATAGAAAGTTTCCGTGCTGCCAGACCACCAGGAAGGAAGGAAGTTTAGTTTGCACTGGGCATTCCCCACCCAGGAAGACTGAGTGCAGCCCCTGCAGCCCTACCTCACCCTGATGGTGCTCCCTTCCCATGAGAGTGCTCATGCCCACAGGGAAGCGGGGAGCATGACTGCCTCCTGGACTCAAATATAAAGCACCTTTGAGGTACAACTCATTGTTCTTTTGCCTTCTGCATTAAAAAGGAAAAAAGCCAAATAACATTAAAAGTTAGTTGAGGGTGGCACCTGTGGCTCAAAGGAGTAGGGCACCAACCCCATATGCGGGAGGTGACGAGTTCAAACCCAGCCCTCGGCCAAAAGCTGCAAAAAAAAAAAAAAAAAAGTTAGTTTTCTAAGATTTAAACCTTTTTTAAATGGTTATGGTTAGCGAAAAGGTTTGTCAATGAGGAGAGAAATCTAAGTGCTTACGGGCCTGCCGTGAACATCTTTCTAAACTGAAATCAGAACCTTTCATTGTTTTCTTCGGCACAATCTGCTCATGGTTCTGATTTCCAAGTGTATAATATTCTTTTTTACCCTTACCCACGTGGTAATGTTTGATTTAACCCAGATAGACCTATGGACAATGGAGAAAAACCTGCTGGGTCACATTATTCAAAACTGTCTCTTAGGACTGCAGGAAAACAAAAGGTACCTCCTTGGGAATTCCCACTGAAGGGACAAGTCATCAAGGCTCAGCACCTCCCAGATTTTTCAGAAGGCACTGCGACAAATCACAAGTGGGTCTGATTCTTACCACCAGGTGTCTCACTAAACAACCAGAAATAAAAACCACTAGGTCCTGAGGGCTGGCAGGAATATATTATAAAACCACAAAAGGTGCAAAGAAATTTATTCCTGAGATACTTTTCACTTACTTTTTACTTTTTAATCATTTTTATACATGCAGACAAAAATCCTCTTCCTAGCATTTAGAGTTCAACATTTCTGTACATTTTCTTATTTTAATTTTTTTTTTGGTAGAGACAGTCTTCTCACTTTATTGCCCTCAGTAGAGTGCCGTGGCATCACACAGCTCACAGCAACCTCTAACTCCTGGGCTTAAGTGATTCTCTTGCCTCAGCCTCCGGAGTAGCTGGGACTACAGGCACCCGCCACAACACCCGGCTATTTTTTGGTTGCAGTTCAGCCGGGGCCAGGTTTGAACCCGCCACCCTTGGTATATGGGGCAGGTGCCCTACCCACTGAGTCACAGGTGCTGCCCTCTGTACATTTTTTTAAAAAGAAGTGAACATCCCCAGATAAGGGAACACCTACCATCTATTTTACCCTACAGAATATATTCTAAATTACAGGGTATTCAGTCTCATTTTCATGATGTTTTTTTTCATAAGTGTTAATACTGCTTTGGCCAAATGATTAATATATTGGAACAGAAAACACATTAACTGCTGTGGAGTACCTGGGTAAGTTTCTATGCATTTCAGTTTCTTTTTAGGAAAGTAGGAACCATACCTATCTTACAAGATTAGTTCTGAGAATTAACAATGTGATGTACAACATGCTGGAGTTCTTCCAAAAATTTATACTGTGACATTTCCAAGAGCCACGGTCACCCTCACAGAATGGAGTTAGACATGCACTTGGAGACAAGTAATTGAATTTTTAAGCTGGCAAAGATCTTAAATAGCATTAAATCCATCTTATTACTATAAAAGAGATGTATCACAGAAAAGCTAACTGACCTCTCCAATATGCAGTTGAGTAAAGGCAGACCCAGAAACTGAGAGCTCCCACATACAGTAGCTGTTTCAGCTTACCTCTATAGTGACATATTTGGGTATCACAAGCCTGCTGAGAAAATGCAGTCTATCCCTGGAAGTTTTCACAGTAGCACAGGATCATCACTACCACGAAGTTTTATTTTTTCATCTTACCTTTTCCGGTCCCTCATATTTTGTCTATTGATTCAGATTCCCTACATTCAAATATGGGAGGGGTGGGTGGGGAATTGAAGGGTTGGTTAGTGTGTGGCCAAAGGAAAGGTAATTGCAATAATCACCAGAAATCTCTGCAGAACTACAGAGGCCTCTTGGAGCTAATTCTGAAGAACTCTGACCAAAGTTGCTTTATTTTGTCTGGACCACTTTCAGAAGTAGATGGATTCGATCCAAGGCTTGGAAGCTAGGAGGTGGGGTGGGGTGGGAAGCATAAACTCTGTTTCTACAGGTGAAACCAAGGGATGGGTGAGCCCAACCTCTTCACCCCAGAGGGGTTGCCCACCTTCCTTAGATGGGTCCAACTGCTGGTTATGGGCAGGGCAAAGGAGCAAGGAGCCAGCAGGGACAGGATGGGGTGAGTGTTAAGGGGGCCTGAGCCTCTGTGTGATGCTTAGCAACTACTTTCTTAGCAACCCTAGGTCCAATCTTGGGTAAAGCAGTAACTACTCAACTCATTCTTCAGCCTCCTCCTTCAAAAATGCTCCTGGAAATCGCTCAGCTGCACACCCAGCTCTGGATCCACTCTCTGCAGCGCACAGAACTCAATAGTTACTTTGTTACTGCCACCTCTCCTGCAAAGATTAACACCTTGCTTTACTTGGGGGAAAAAAAAGTCATGGCCTGGCCAGAGAGTGGCCCTTCCTCCAGTCCACAGGATTGTTAATCCCTAGGCAATGGTTTGAGGGTTCCCCAGACATCTGAGATTTAATCCCAAAGCTTTCACAACTTGAACCTGCGAGAGGGACAGGGGCGCTCAGTGTGTCTGCACTGCAGAAAGCCTGGTTCGTATGTCGGCAGAAACAGTAGTGGCCTGCGACCTTCTAACCACCAGCACGTCCTTCCCCTCAGACAGAAGTCTGGGGAAAGCAAATCCCTACACCCAGCCATCATTTCCACTTTTGCGTTTTCAGAAGATCAAAAAACGGAAAGGACCGGCAGGTTGGCAAACCCCAAAGAGGAACCGCCCATCAGGCAGGTCTGCGTTCTTGGGATCTCAGCAGCCGACGACCCCAAATCAAATCGATCGTGGGAAACCCCAGGGAATGAAGGTTGCCAGCAGAGGGATAGGATTACTGAGTGCAGGCTGCAGGGAAGTACCCTGGAGGAGGGGGCCTCGTCGGAAGGACTTTCCAGCCACTCGGGTGTTCATCAAAAAGTTCCCTGTACATGACCCCAGTGGCTCATCGCAGGGAGTTTCTCTGATGAGCCCCAGCTCAAGAGTTTAGGCTTCTTTTTCCCCCTAGCAGAGGACGAGGCAAGTTCTCTTTTCTGGTCTGACTGGCTTGGAAATTCCCCGCGCCTGACCCCGCCCAGAGAAATCCCCGGCCAGGGTTTATAGGGCGCCGCGGCGGCGCTGCCGAGCCCACAGCAGCGCAAGCCAGCAGTCCCGCCAGCGCCACCACCGCCGCCGCCAGCAGCCCAGGGCCGAGCGCACCCGGAGCAGCGCCCGCAGCCCGCACCGCGCCATGTTTCAGCCGGTCGAGCACGCCCCGGAGTGGGCCATGGAGGGGGCCCGGGATGGGCTGAAGAAGGAGCGACTGCTAGACGACCGCCACGACAGCGGCCTGGACTCCATGAAGGACGAGGACTATGAGCAGATGGTCAGGGAGCTGCGGGAGATTCGCCTCGAGCCGCAGGAGGCTCCGCGCGGCGCCGAGCCTTGGAAGCAGCAGCTCACCGAGGACGGAGACTCGTAAGTGTCGCGGGCCCGGGTGGCGGGAAGCGAGGGGAAGGGTCGGGTGCGGGCGCCGGGCCTGCAGGCCGAGCCGCGGGGATCCGCGCTGCAGCCCGGCCGGCGCGCGAGGCTCCTGCACCGCCCGAGCCTGCGGGGCCGCGGGGCCGCGCGCGGGATGGGGTTGTCGCGCTCAGGTGGCCGCGGCCGGGCACCCCTCGGTTCCGGCCGCTGCGGTGCCATGCATGCCCCCACCTCCCCCCGGCCCGGTGCTCCGGCCGGGGGCGGGGCGGCGGCTGGGACGCAAAGTCCCCGGTTGCATAAGGGGGGCGGGAGTTTCTGGGCCGCCGCCGGCGCCGCGCGGCCGGCAGGGGAAGTACAGGGCGTTCCGAGCGGCGGGGGGCGGGGCGGCCCGGCCGGCGCCCGCGACGAGCAGGGGCCCGGAAAGTCCCTGGGCGCCTGCCAGGAACACTCAGCTCATAATAACCTCACGGAAAACACCGCGGCCTCGGCCTGCAGAAACCCCGGCCTTGCGCAATCCCCCGCAGCCCGCGCCTCCCTGGCCCCACTCAGTGCACTCACTACCCCATGGGGTTTTTCCCTCTTTTCCCCTCAGGTTCCTGCACTTGGCCATCATCCATGAAGAAAAGACACTGACCATGGAAGTGATTCGCCAAGTGAAGGGAGACCTGGCCTTCCTCAACTTCCAGAACAACCTGCAGCAGGTGCGGCTGCCTTGCCCTCTGCGCTTTCTAAACCGGGATGGATCTAGGCCCCCAGACCCTTTCTAAGCTGTCACTGGCCACTTACTGTTATGGGCCCTCCCCTTTTACATTCAAATCAGCCAACATCCCAGAGAGTAAAGAAAGTTCCACTGATTTGGTGAAGTCTTTATGACCCATCTGGAGTCCCCTTATCTGCCAGCCCCCTGTACCTGTGTGGGAGGAGCAGTGCCCATAACCAGGAGATGTTTAGGGACCAAGGGACTCTGATTGTGGGCTTGGTCCGTGGCTTATTCTCCTCTGTTACCCCTTCCTTCTGTAGACTCCACTCCACTTGGCTGTGATCACCAAGCAGCCTGAAATTGCTGAGGCGCTTCTGGAAGCTGGCTGTGATCCTGAACTTCGAGACTTTCGAGGAAATACCCCCCTACACCTTGCCTGTGAGCAAGGCTGCCTGGCCAGTGTGGGAGTCCTGACTCAGATCTGCACCTCCCAACACCTGCTCTCCATCCTGCAGGCCACCAACTACAATGGTATGTCTGCTTTGCACATCAGAGTGCCGGGGACATGGAGAAGGGGGAGATGGGCCGACTTAAGAGGTCTAGGCAAGAACTTAAACTCCCAATGTGTGACAGGGTTGAAAAAATGTGCATGCAAAATGCCTATTTGATGCCTTTATAAAGTTTATTCAGAACCCAGATTTTGGGTTCTGAAAATTCGGAAGAAATGACTATGTGTTCAATAAAAGAATGGGTGGAAGGATCTGTTTCAGGTGTGAGGGTTGAAACAGGTAGTTATACTTTTTTCCTTTTGTTCTTCTAGGCCACACGTGTCTGCATTTAGCCTCTATCCATGGCTACCTGGGCATCGTGGAGCTTTTGGTGTCTTTGGGTGCTGATGTCAATGCTCAGGTAAGTGCGTCCTTCTTCCAGAGGGAGTGAGTCAAGTTCCTTCTCAATCATATTTGACATACTCTTGCTATAAGAAATTCCAAATTCAGCCTGAGCATGTCAAATTCCTTTTGGTTTCAGGAACCCTGTAATGGCCGGACTGCCCTCCACCTTGCAGTGGACCTGCAGAACCCTGACCTGGTGTCACTCCTGTTGAAGTGTGGGGCTGATGTCAACAGAGTTACCTACCAGGGCTATTCCCCCTACCAGCTCACCTGGGGCCGCCCAAGCACCCGGATACAGCAGCAGCTGGGCCAGCTGACCCTAGAAAACCTCCAGATGCTGCCAGAGAGTGAGGATGAGGAAAGCTATGACACAGAGTCTGAGTTCACAGAGGATGAGGTGAGTTTGTATTAACTTCTTCAACACTCTGCAAAAAAAAATGAGGGTAGCCATTTTCCCTCCACCCTCCCAAGGCCTCTAGAGCAGTGGTTCTCAACCTTCCCAATGCCGCGACCCTTTAATACAGTTCCTCATGTTGGGGTGACCCCCAACCATAAAATTATTTTCGTTGCTACTTCATAACTGTAAGTTTGCTACTGTTATGAATTGTAATGTAAATATCTGACCTGCAGAATGTATTTTCATTGTTATAAGGGGGTCGCGACTCACAGGTTAAGAACTGCTGCTCTAGAGCAATTCTTTATCATAGGGGTAGCAATATAATAAAGTTCTCAAACTTGAGTATACATAACCAGTATCCTAAAAGTACAGGGGTTTTTGTTTGCTTTTGTATAGCTTACCTTTTTTTTTTTAATGAGGAGAACATTAAAGGAAAACTTCCTTGTCTTGTAAAGTTCGTTATATTTGGATTATAGAGAATGGAGCCCAAGAATACTTGAGTTATTTCCAATAGCAGCTTCCCCATTATCCCCATGACCTTGGCAAAGCTCTGGAAATTTAACATGTCTTTTTTTTCTTCTTGTTTTTAGCTGCCCTATGACGACTGTGTGATTGGAGGCCAGCGCCTGAAATTATGAGTAGAAAGGGTCTAAAAGAACATGGACTTGTATATTTGTATAGAAAGAGTTTTATTTTTCTAAAAAAAAAGGAAAAAAGAAAAAAAAAATTGAAGGGTATATTGACAACCACATTGCACACCGCCTGGCCTGAAACATTTCACTATGGTGGATCGGCCTTCATTTGGTTATTTTTGTGAACTTTGGGGGACAGGAAGGATCATTATGAAGCCAACCTCTTAAAAATTTACCCTTACAGGGTTTTTGGAGGTTATCCATATTTGGTGAAAGGACCACATTTTATTTATTGTGCTTTTCATGGAACCACCATGGATTTGGTGGCTGCCCCCTATTGTATCCTGTGGCATGTAACAGCCAGGTGTGTTGTCAAACCGGTCAGTGATGTGGGGGCAGAAGTTGCTGACCTGTGAAGGTTTGTGTTGCCCACCTATAAATAGTGTACATAGTGTATTTTGTTGGTAATTATTTTGGTACTTCTAAGATGTATATTTATTAAACAGGTTTTTATGAACAGTTGTCCTGATCTTTTCCTTTGGGTTGCCATGGGACTCCTGAGAGCCATTCTGTCAATGAAAGTGGAGGCGGAGAGTCGTGGGGGAGGCCTTATCACAGCTGGCCAGGGAACTCTTTGAAGAACAGCTTCTCACACAGTGTCCCCAGCCTCCAGCGAAACTGTGCAGGCAGCCCCTGGGCCCAATGTGTGGGAGGGAGGCTGTTGTGAGCATGGTAGGAAATGCCAGTCTTTAGCTTGTGCTGGCAGAAGCTGCTTGGGCTGTGGCTGGAAGGTTCTCCATTGTTACTGTCAGTCATCCCCTTGATCTAAGCTGTTGTAGGACTCTGACTTTTCATTTTAGGAAATTATTTTGGCCAAGTAGAATAAGATGAATTCATATCTTACAGAGCTAGGAAATTATCTCACCCGTAATCCTGCAAATTCCTAATGCATGGGCTCAGAAATGGGACTGCACTGACATTTGTTAGCAGGTGTTCACCTCAGCCTTAGTTTTCTCATTTACTAACTGGCTTGTGAATATTGCACAAGACAATCCATGTAATGTAATATCAGAGTGCCAGGCACATAGTGCTAAAGAAAAAGAAAAACTATTACACAACACCCTATATTTCATATGGGGAGAAACAAGTCTGGAGAGAATGTCCTGTCCAAGGTCACCTTGCAGGAGAGCTGGGTAGTAACTTAATACATTCATATTTCAGGTGCTTAAACATCTTTGAAATGCATCCCATCTAAATCTGCCAATTTTATTCCCAGCTATGGTATCTAAGTGATATTAAAGGCTTGAAGAGTTTTCAGTGGTTCTATCAGTGAACTAATTATACTGAATGATTATACAGAAGCAAATTTTGAGAGAAATTAGTAACTTGTGAAACTTGGCTGTAGATACATCTCTCTTCCCTAGAAGAAAAAGTGTATGGCATTCTAGAAAATGCAGAATGGTGTGCAAATGGAATTCTTGTACGTGGCTTACACCTAGGAAAGCATTACACTATTACCTTATGCTATCCCTTTCCTGGTCCACAATATTGTCAGAGTCAAATGAACGTGATGGTTGCCTTCCTCTTAGACCAAACAGGAGCCAACACTGAGTCTTTCATATACAAAGAGCATTAACTGCAGACTGGCCAGAGCCAGCTCTGCCCCCCTCCCCAGCCTTGCTCTTTGCCAAAGTGCCCAGCTCTTCACAAAAACTCCTCATCCACCCTAGAGCACCTGGACACAGGTGTTGAATGATCTAACACAGTGGTTCTCAACCTTCCTAATGCCATGGCCCTTTAATACAGTTCCTGTGGGTTGAGAACCGCTGAATTGTAACACATGAATTAGGTTGAAGAGGTTTATCTCTTGGTTGATAAGGGGAAGAGTTAGGATGGGAGTAGGGGAGAGAGCCACACACCCATACCCAAAAGAACAAAGTGGAAATTTGACACACCAATTTTGGAATGATGACACTTAATCCCCCTGCAAAGGTGTTACATTTGTGCCAGTTCACCTGTACACTCTAGTTCTGCAGCCCACCTCTCAGCTCTTTAGCCATCAGCTCTTGTGTAGGGGCATTGACCTCCATGGTCACCCCGGAAAGATCCTCTTCTCATGCACTTGGGCCCAGCCTCCCACCCTTCCAGGCTTCAGCTTTTCTTTCTAGGACCTCAACCCTCAGGTGGACTGTAGCCTGCATGAATATCCAGGTAGCTGGCTCAGTTCCTTCCCCTCCAGTTCTCCCATTTCACATCTTTCTTTTCTTTTTATTTTAAATCTATTTTCTTTCTGTCTGCCAGTTGCCTGGAGTTTCCTAAAGTAAAATTCTAGAATGGAAACAGTCTAATCTCTACAATGTCTCTGAGAATTTATTTTATTTTATTTTTTAGAAAGAGTTTAACTTTGTTGCCCTTAGTAGAGTGTCATGGTGTCATAGCTCACAGCAACCTCAAACTCCTGGGCTTAAGTGATTCTCTTGCCTCAGCCTCCTGAGTAGCTGGGACTACAGGCACCCACCACAATGCCTGTTTATTTTTAGGGCCAGGCTCTGGCTCTGGCTCAGGCTGGTCTCGAACTCGTGAGCTCAGGCGATCCACCTGCCTCGATCTCCCAGAGGGCTAGGATTACAGGCGTGAGCCACTGTGCCTGGCTGGCTCTGCAAATTTCTAAGCAAACATTAACAAAACTTTCAAAGAAAGCAGTTCAGGAGACCTAGAGCCTTCTTTGACACTCTTTGTGCAAGAAGCTAAAGATCCTGTCAGGACAGGTAGAAGTAAGGCAGCCTTGGGAAGAGGGAAGTGAGTGATGCAAAGGGGAAACAAAAAGTCATGTCAGCAACTTCCTTGAATTTAGTTCCCTGACTCCTTCTGCCTGTCTCATCCATCAGGAGAAGTGTTCTCTGTAGATCACGTTACCAAGTGCTCCCAGATGAAGGGTTTTTCTTTAAAAAAGTAACAAACCCTAGTCTGAGCAATTTGAAGACCTTCCTCTGAGGCCTGGAAATGCCAAGGCTGGGTCCTGGGGTGGGGGGGATTTGCATTGAAAAGTCAACGGCTCCTAGAAGTGATTAAGTGGTAACAGTTGGAACTGTCTGTGACACGGGTCTTCCTTCCCACCCCACCCGTTTCCCCCAGATTATCAGAGTTTCAGGCAGCTGCTTGGGTCCTCGGTTCCTAGAGTGCTCTTGGTCAAAAAATGATCAGACAAAGTAAGACAAGCATGAAACAAAATTTACCAAGGAAGAGAAAGATAAGATTACAGAGTAAGAAAGTTTACAAACAAGATGCATTTGCCACAGACAGTGAATGGGCCTCCATTGCCAGGGCAAGTAGGCAAAGAGGCAAAGGTCACGGCTGGGAGTTCTTGGCCTGCATCAGGCCTATCTTGTGGTGCAGAAATCATCCTGGAACCAGACTCTCACTCCCATGAGGCTCTCTGGTGGGGGGGAAGGGGAATGGGGAGGGAGGTGGGTGAGACATGATAATTAGTCTTAAGCTGTTCTAGGTCACCTCACAACCCTGTTGTACTTATTGTTAGGCTAGAGAGTCTTCTATGTTCTTTTGCAGTTGGCACATTCCGTTCTGATGGGTAGATTGGTAGGGTGATCCCTTTTCCCCAGGTATGAGCAATCACTTGGGACAAAATTAAGGTGGGCAGCACCAAGATGGCAGCCTGGGGCACTGCCCTTGTCCTCCTTACCCAGGAGAGCTGTTTTTACCTAGCTACCTAACAGCTTTAGTTGCTTAGAGATCACTTTTGTTTTGTTTTTTTAAAAACAGAGTCTCACTTTGTTACCCTCAGTAGAGTGTTATGGTGTCATAGCTCACAGCAACCTCAAACTCTTGGGCTTAAGCGATTCTCTTGCCTCAGCCTCTTAAGTAGCTGGGACTACAGGCATCTTCCACAACAATCGGCTATTTTTAGAGACTGGGTCTTAGGTCAGGTGTGGTAGCTTATGCATGTAATCCTAGCACTCTGGGAGGCTAAGGTGGGTGGATTCCCTGAGTTCACAGGTTCAAGACCAGCCTGAGACCAGAGCAAGACTCTCAAAATAAACAGGCATTGTGGTGAGTGCCTATAGTTCCAGCTACTTTGGAGGCTGAGGCAAGAGAATCACTTGAGCCCAAGAGTTTGAGGTTGCTGTGAGCTATAACACTACAGCACACCAGAGGCTACAAAGTAAGATGCTCTCTCAGAAAAAAAGAGAGAAAGAGAGACAAGGTCTCACTCTTGCTTAGGCTGATCTCAAACTCCTGAGATCAAGTAATCCACCTGCCTCAGCCTCACCAAGTGCTAGGATTACAGGTGTGAACCACCATGCCTGGCCCTAGTTGCCTGGCGATCTTGTTGAAACGTAGGTTCTGACTGAATCCATTTGAGGCTGGCCTGAGAGTCTACATTTCTAACTTGTTCCCAAAGTGCTATTGGTTTGATATTGGACTTTAAAGAACTAGGCCTTATATAATGCTCTCTGTAGCCCCCTGGGGACCACTGCAACCTGGGACAAGCACGTTGGGTCTTATGAAAAGTAGAGCTAGTTCCTGCACCTGACATTAAAATAGGTACAAGGTGAGTCAATGGACCTGCCATTGAGCCAAGTAAGGGGCCAGGGAGGTGGCTGATGCCAAAGGTACAATTATTTGGGCTCCAAGAGAGTAGCTAATGTATTGAAAGGATAGTTTGCTCATTAAGATGAAAGATTTGTCCTAAAATGAGCTTATTTACACCTTTGCTACGGCACAGCCTGCTGGACACGCCCTGATGAGACATCAGAACTGACAGGAGTAAAGACATAGCTGCTTCCCTCCCTATGACAAAGTCCCCATTGTCCCTACTAGAATATGCAAAGGTTTCACAAGCAGTTGGCCAAAATACATCAGGGAAAACCTTAAGAATAACTTTCTCTGTAATAGTGCCCTCATTTAATATATTTTTTTAAATGTATTGAGTATAGCCTATGTAGAAAAAATAGGTGTATAAAGATTAGTTTTAAAAACCATGTAATGCAATATTTTTATTTTCCACAATATCTTATTCACAATGTTATTCAACTGAATTATAACAATACATATTATGGAATAAATAATAGGATATTTTTACTTTTAGTTTATGAAGCCCATATATAATGTTTACTATGTACCAGATGCTATTCTAAGCGGTCTATAAATCCTTTAATCCTCAAACCCCTCCATTTATACAGGGTTGCCCTGCTTAAGGCTGGACAGGGACCTCCCCTCCCCCATTTTTCTAGGCCTAAATGGTGCAGAAATCCATCTCATCGCAGACCTCATCTCTAGGCACAAACAGGCTCTCTGCAGGCTGCATTCTCTGGACAAACCAGCTCATAAAGCACCCTGACTGGTCTCTCATCTGGGCTGCTTTGCCCAGAGTAGAGAAGCACACCTCCGGTGAGACCATATTCCTTTGCACTGTGGCAGTTTGTTTTTTTTTTTTTTTTTTGAGACGGAGCCTCAAGCTATCCCCCTGGGTAGAGTGCCATGGCATCACAGCTCATAGCAACCTCCAACTCCTGGGCTCAAGCGAGTCTCCTGCCTCTGCCTCCCAAGTAGCTGGGACC
>CAUYQV010058589.1:0-14562 GCA_963574575.1 Galagoides demidoff | reverse complement strand
TGTGGCGGGCACCTGTGGTCCCAGCTACTTGGGAGGCGGAGGCAGGAGACTCGCTTGAGCCCAGGAGTTGGAGGTTGCTATGAGCTGTGATGCCATGGCACTCTACCCAGGGGGATAGCTTGAGGCTCCTTCTCAAAAAAACCAAAAAAAAAAAAATATTGGGTTTAATTCCCCTTACCTTGAATCTGGACTAGCATTAGTGACTAACTTGAACAAATGAATGAAACCAAAGTGATGTCCCAGGACTTCCAAGACTAGCTCACAAGAGTTATCACAGCTCCCGCCCAGGTCTCCCGGAATACTATTTTAGGGTATTCCGATCTGTTATGTAAGAACTGTGACTACTAAGAACACCATGATGAAGGGTTTACAGGACCTTCTCTGGTTGACAGTCCCTGCTGTGTCTAGGCTACTAGTCATACCCACAAAATCACTAGTTATAAGTAAAATTACCTTGTACACTCCAATCAGTCATCCTCTAGATGAATATCATCAAGAGATATCAAGACAGAAGAATCTCTCAACTAAGCCCTGTCTGAAACGTTTGTCCATCAATTTTGTGAGATAATGTAAGTGGTGGCAGTTTTTTTTTTTTTTTTTTTTTTGGTTAAGTAAATTTATTTCAGGCTAATGTCAGGGTACAAACAGCCAGGTCAAAATATTTGATTTTGTTAGGCAGAACCTAACAAAACCCTAACCCTCTTATGGCTATGTCCCCACATAAGTTTCTAAGTTTGCTAAATAGCAATACAATAATTAATTGGGATTTCTCAAGTTACTTGTTTTTCATAGGTCATCTGCTTTTCTCTATTCTTCCTTCCTTTTTTAAAAAGAATAAAATCAATTTCAGCATTTTGAAATGCTACGTAGAGTACATTCTATGAAGCTAGAAATTCATTCTACATACTTGACTGAATTTCTGGTCGAATACTGTGTGCTATTCAGGATATATCCACAGAATTGCATCTGACAGGTAATATTTCATAAGGGTTTCTTTATTCTCATGCTGGTGGTTTTGTGCTGCTGAATTACTATAAATGAATTAGGATTTGAGAGGAATTTTAAAATATGGAATTATACATTTTCCATTACGATTATTTTAATTAGATATAAAATTAAGCCAAGGAAGTATGCATAGGCTGAGATCTAATATTTTGAAATGTAATTATGTTGAAATAAAAAATTAAATTTTCAACTTCTTTATTAAAATACTTTGAAGTGGCATTAATATAACATAGAAAAGGCTTTCCTTTTTATTTAACATTTACCAAACATGAGCTAAGTCCTACTATCTAAAATACACGCTGTTCTTGTGAGATCTTTTCTCTCCATGGCCTCAGATGCATGTAATAAAATATTCTTAACAGTATATGATGATTAAGTTCTCAAAATGTGCCTGCTAAGGAAAATATTTTATGTTAAAACTATGTTAAGAGAAATATACCTACTTATAAATATTAAAGTTAATTCAATGACCAGTGTTATAGTATATACTAATGTATAAAAGACCAAAAAGTTTTCTTTTCTTTTTTTTAATCTGTGTAGAATGGTTTTCCAATTAAATATGTCCATCAAGTTGTGTCATTCCTGGGAAAGTGTAACTGTAAGATATAGAGCTACTATTTACTCAATCACTTTGAAATTTATGACAGACAAAACGAGGCAGCACAACTTGGAAAATAAGTGCGATAAATCACTACATAGTTCTTGGGTAGTTAATGGCTCTGAGCAATAGTTTCTTCATCTTTATTATTTATTTATTGATGACAGAGACTTACTTTGTCACCCTTGGTAGAGTGCCATGGAGTCACAGCTCACAGCAACCTCCAATTCTTGGACTTAAGTGATTTTCTTGCCTCAGCCTCCCACATAGCTGGGACTATAGGTGCCCACCACGATGCCTGGCTGTTTTCTGTTTTTAGTTATTATTGTTTATCTGGCCCTGGCCAGGCTTGAACCCATGACCTTTGGTGTATGTGGCTGGCACCATAACCACTGTGCTATGGGTGCCGAGCTTTTTCTTCATCTTTAAAATCAGAATAACATCTCCTTTCAAACTAAGGATTAAGTAATCTAAGTAAAACAAGCAGCATAGTTACTGGCACATGAATACCGAATAAATGACATCTATTATTATGTACTATAACTACATTACTAATGTGGGGAAATATAGGGCGATAGCAGAAGAAAACCACAGAATGTTCTACTTGAAATCCTTTTCCTATCGAGTATTGTATATTTGGAATAAAAAGTCTTTCTCTTCTACACAATGTTTATTACTGTAAAATACTTAACAGAGACAATAAAATTCCCTATATTCACTGACTCATTTCCTATATTTTTCCAATGTATTATAAGGCACCAAAACAGGTAAAGATTACTACCAAATTATTATTGGTAATATATTCTTACACATCACCATACATTGGTTAACTCTGAAATACTCAACTGTGTACTCAAACACTCTGTCAGAGAGAAATCTAAATTTAAGATGCAAAAGAAAAGAAGTCTGTTTGGGGTGAATGGAGAAAGGAAGACAGTGCCAGAGTTGTGTTAAAAAACACAACTCTTAGGATGGCGCCTGTGGCTCAAAGGAATAGGGTGCCGGCCCCATATGCTGGAGGTGGTGGGTTCAAACTCAGCCCCGGCCAAACACTGCCAAACAAACAAACAAACAAACAAACAAAAAACCCCGAAAGAACCCCCACAACTTTTAAAAATTATATTATGTATTATGTAGAATGAAAAACACACGCACAATCAGACAAATATAAAAGTCTGAAAACCCTTACATCCCAAAGATCATTTGGCGATGTACCAAAATAATTTTATATCATAAAGATAAAATGATACAACTAATTATAAGAACTAGAAGAAATGCCATTCAAGAAAAAACTGATTATCTGTGATTACAGATGAGAAACAGAACTTTAATTAAAAGTACCACTTGTAACAATTACATATATACATCTGAGGAACTACCATAATGGACTTCTTCTGTAAATTATTAATATTATTTTAATTTGTATGGGTATATTATTTAATATTTTGAAGGCATTGCTAAGTGGCAATTGTGTGCATATAATATGTTATTAAAATAATTGTGGGTGTTAATTAAAATCATTGTACTATTGTAATAAAATACAATTGATATTTCACTGGCATCTCATCCATACTAGGAGACTATACACTGGTGAATAAATCCTTTTAAATCACAATTCAATTTACATGAGATACGAATCTTATGCTATGGAGAGAACATGACATTTTTATTTTCAACTCCTTCCCCTAAGAAAACTTCATATAAAAAAAAAATAGAGGAAGGTGCTTGTTTTGACATAAAATGAGATTTGATGTGTATGAGTAGGAGTATATAATACTCTGGTTTGTCTTTGGATTGTATAAATCTTTTGCCTTTTAATACAGTGGGTATATAAACAAGTCATTTCTAAGTGATGGTGGCATGTTCAGTGCAATACCACTGAAGATTATTATTTAATTCTGTATTAGTTAACATGCTGTTTCTAAAATAATGCAAAAGCATACATTTTTGTGAAGTCAGAAGAGAACAAGGGTTTCATATATGAATTATCCAGAAGCTTTTTCTTTAAAAGACATTTTTTCCTAAAATATGTAAAATTTTAGGAAAAATTTTAGGTTCATTTCTCTATTTTAAGGGCACATTGTATAAATTATTCTTATTTTTTGATAGCGTTAGCAGTACTGCTATTCCACTGGGCTTCATTCTGATAGCTAAAGGAATATTGAAACTTACAGCCTGTAGTTGTTTGTCTATGCAATCCATGGCCCCATTCTACTATGCTTTGAGGTTCCTGGGCTCAGGCCTATTAGAATTCTCTCTCATTTTCTTTTTCATCGCCAGTTTTTACTTCTCACAGACACATGCCTGCGAGTGAGAAATTTCTTGCTCTCTCTATAATCACCTCTGTTAGTGATAGGAGAGAATCATAAATTCAAGCTTCTCGGGATTTGTTGAAAAGGAAGAACAAAGAGACATCCTTCTTAAGAACAAGTACCATTAATAAAAGGGAACACTTCCACTTCCACTTGTTTACTCATACAGTTCTGCCTTCTTTAGTCAAAGTGGCAAAAGAGATTTCTGGAAATAATGTATTTACAGAAAGCTCTGCAATTGCTGCTTCAATGTTATTAATTTTAGGATTCATCACTGATGCCATCAGGTTATGTTTAAGCTTTTTGCTGTACGGACCTTGTCCTCAGAATAGCAATTTTCTTTGTATTTTGCTGGTAAGGTCACCCAGGGTGACAGATACAAGAAAGTAAGAAATGCAAATAGAACAGAGTATCGTTCTTCCCATTTTTCTCTCACTGAATAAACTTAAATTTTGTCTATGACTCTTTGGGATGAATCCCAGCTCAAATTTTGACTGGTCTCATGTTCACATCATCAATCCTTTCCCCCGTATGGCTGCATTGTTACTGTTAGAGTTGTCATTATTTCGGTACTAGTTGGCTAATCCCTGTCACTGAGCGTGAAGTTTATACTGAACTCTGAAGATAACCTGTGTTCCATGTCTTCAAGGGTCTCTCACTGCTGCACTACTGTAGGGACAAAAAAACTGCTTTGCTTTTCAGACATTACAAAAAAATGCTGTGGCTCAAAGGAGTAGGGAGCCAGCCCCACATACTGGAAGTGGTGGGTTCAAACCCAGCCCTGGCCACAAACTGCAAAAAAAAAAAAAAAAATGTTTTAAAGAAAAATAAAAGAATCTATACATATCAGACAACCCTTGAATGATACAAATTCACTTAAAAATCTGGTGAACATTTGTATAATACCTCGGTTTCCAAATCTATCATTCAGGATGCCACTGAAAAAGAGCTTGGTTCATTTTTTATATTTTCATTTAGTTGAAACTTCCTTGAAATTTAAAAAAAAAAACAACTTTTAAAAATTATAATTTCATGAAATAGAATTTTCCCCTCCATTTTGAGAATCATAGAGGCTCTATTTCAGAGACTCATCAGATTACATTATATGACATCAATTATACCATGAGCTTCTGGAGGACAGTAATTATACCTTTTTAAGTCCATAGTCATAATTTCATGACTGAATGGATGGCAATAGTTAAAGACTTTCTAAAACAGTTTCTTACTCTGAATAAATGGGCCCATTAATTATAAGGTAAGAGCTTGTGGTTTTGCAGAGATTCAAATACCAAAACAAACAGAATAGTTTTAAAATTATGTTTAGCCACAAACATTTAGTATTCTGTTACAACTTGTGGAAAACAATCTATTGTATTTCTGTTTATATTTAGGTTGAATTGTCTTTTTCAAATGTGTATATTATGTATAACAAATATATTTTAATAAATGTCATGGATAAGGTATCAACAACTACTAAAATTGTTTTTAACTTTTTTCGATAATCTACCTCCCATTTCAAATGCCAAGATACTGTCTGTGCACTCTCTTGCTAGAGCAAAGGCAGACATGTAATCAAATATTATCAGGAGGCCTGCACTCAGGTAGAAACCCATAGGCCTCAACAATAAACAGCTAAACATAAAACTGATAAATTACTATAAAAAAGAAATGCATAATGGGTTGTTTTGATTTATGGCATTCATTTCCATTTCACGTAAGCGATCTATCTCAATACCTACTACAAAACCGTGCATCTGCTTTATTAAGTAGGACATTTCACATTTGGCTGTTCTAAAAGAGAAAGATAGTATTCAAGTAATATACAGATTGTTTTGTTTATTTTTTTCCGCAGATGAAAAACTCTAAGCAAATATTAAAGAGGCAAAAATATAAGCGCTGTTTTTTCTATATTATTGACCTAAGTATTATAATCACCATTTTTATAGTAATAGTCACTGAATCTTTAAAGATTTAGAGACATTTACTTTTGGTTGATTTTTTCATGTTTATGTAAGGATGTATAGGTTTGCTCAGGAAACCTATTTAATTAAATACAGTTAATAGAATACTATTTTTCTTCATCTTATATACATTGATATAAAATGGATGAAATTATCTTTTAGTGTAGAGACACCGTATTTCAGTGGAAACCAAGATGATAATATCCACTGACCGTAGGTGTTTTCAAGGTAGATTTTGTTTCTTTTTCTTTAAAAATAATTTAGAATAGTACTCTTCCATCCCTACCATAAATATAATCTTACTAGGTAAGAAGAATGTGAGAGTGAGCAGAGTATCTGTGTAACAAACACATTTTAGAGTTGGGCTTATTTGATCTTTGTTTAAAAAGTATAAAATAGGTGACAGCACATTTACTCCATTTCCCATTTTTTTCTTATGGAAAATAAAGCTCAAATGAAGTCAGGTTGTTTGATTAATTTACATAGTTAACCAGGAGCAACAAGAGGGATAGAGCCCAGAATTCGAAAATTTAAGTCTTATGCTCTTTAAACTCACCAACAGGTAATTACAATGGGAAAGGTGATTAAGAAACTTACTAAGGACTTAGGCCTACAGCAACAACATCCAATTCTTGACAAGTAAATAAAAATGAAAATTAGAGGGATTTTATTCCAAATACTTGATTCCCTACTAGGAACTGGAAAGCAACTAATAGTCAATTTGAAGTATTTCTTCTTAATTTAGGTCATTTTGACTTTATTCAAAAAGTTTACATTGTCAATTCTGGGGGTTTTTTTTAGTTTATTTTTGTTTTATTGTTAATTGAAAAGAATCATAAAAGAATTAGAAAATGTTACTTACTAAATAGAAATATTAACTTGACCCTGTTTTCATTTTGAAATCCTTCCTTTAGTTTAAAGAGGATCGTAATTCTCTTTTCTGAGTACATCCAAGTTAACATCATTAGTTGGTACTAACCTGGATGTAGACATATAGACAGATCCATGTATATATATATACACACACACACAGATACAAACACGGGATGCCAAAAGAGTGTGAACATATTTTAATAAAGGAAAAAACTGTATTAAAATTGTAATGCTCAATATATAATGATAATAAAAGATAAATACAAGTCACACTGAGCACCTCTGGAACTGCGGAAGTCAGATGTGACTTGAGTATGACAAATCAAATAATTTTCCTTTCTTTCCATTTTTTTTTTTTTTGTTGTTAGAGACAGAGTCTCACTTTATTGCTGTCCGTAGAGTGCTATGACATCACAGCTCATAGCAACCTCCAGCTCCTGGGCTTAGGAGATTCTCCTGCCTGAGCCTCCCAAGTAGCTGGGACTACAGGTGCTCACCACAATGCCCGGCTATTTTTTTTTTTTTTTGTAGCTTGGCCAGGGCTGGGTTTGAACCCACCACCCTCAGTATATGGGGCCAGCCCCCTACTCAATGAGCCACAGGCACCACCCGAATAGTTTTCACTTCTTAAAAGGCATACACATTTTGGGGCACTCTCTCTGTACACAGAGGTGGTCTAGAAATAATGTTCTTTTGTTTAATATCATTTCCTTATAATGTTGGTGAGAAAACCAATTTCAAACTCCTTATTTTTAGACAGGGTTCCAGGAACACTATTTATGTCGAGTCTACACATTCTCCCCATGTCTGCATGGGTTTCTCTGGCTGCTCCAGTTTCCTCCCACAGCCCAAAGATATGCACGGGAGGTTAACTGACATGACCTGCTGGGATAGCTCTGGCTGCCAGGGACCCTGAATTGGAATCAGTGGGTAAATAATTATCTTACTTGTTTTTATTAATCTTTCCTAAATGTAAGTAAAGCTCACATTTATTCCAGTGTTTAATGTTAGAAGTGTTTTGAGTCTTCATTTAGAAGTTTGGTGATATTTCTGTGACCAGAAATGTGCCCAAGGAACTTAACTCTTAATTTTACCAATTGCACTTTGGTAAATTGTTTTCATTGTTTGTTGTTTTACTAAAGGTCACAGTTTCGAAGAAACTACCTATAACGTTTCATTGTGACCTATTGTATTGATAGTACCTGTGCTTTGTACCTATTTACGTTGTAGCTATTAATAGATAAATGAATAACTCTGGCTACAATAAAAACAGTTTAAAATAAAATCATATGCCAAACAATAACTTGACTACTTATCATCTTGTTTTAATGATTAATTCTCAGACATGGGACATATATTGAAAGTAAAGGATTTCTATTTGAGTTATACCCACTTTACCCCAGTGGTTTTCAACAAAAGTCATTTTTACCCTGTAGGTGATGATATTTTCAAAGTCTAGGGACACTTTTTATTATGAGAACGGGCAGGTTGTTACTACCCTTAACAGCTACAAACCAAGCATTCTACAATATGTAGGACAACCATAATTATCATTAGTGCAAAGACTAAGAAACACTAGCCCCATTAAAATAGCTCTTTATAGTGGATTACAAGTGACATGGATCCACATAGTCTAATTATTAGACATGTCTGCCTCACAGGCAGGGCATGATGTCCAAACTAAACAGCTACATTCAACTATAAGAATGGTCGTTCACTGGGAAAATAAACCAAAAGCAGCCCTCTTGGCATGAAGACTGTTATTTCAATGCATGAACATACATATTTGTTCCTTTCGCCTTCAATCCAATGTTAGTGTTGTGGGACACTGTGTCAGCTTAGCAAACCACAAAGTTCAAATTAGCTTTTTTCATTGATCTTAACCTGCAGAATTCAAATTTTCGAGATTCTATGGTATTTGAAAACACATACGAAATAATAAAAAATAACAATAAAAGAAAATAATATCCACTGAAATTTTTATGTCCTTAACTTCTGATTGCTTTTACTAGTGAACATGAAAATAGTAACCATCTGGACTAAAAAGGGAAATAATAATATTTCTCATTTCTGAAAAAAAATAAAATCAGCAATAACCATAAGCATAAAGAAATAAACTTCACCAGATTTCCTCTATTGCTGGAGCCTGGGGACACCCTGACAGGCTGACAAGTCTGAGATATGAACATAAACTTTGATTGTGATTTAATAAAAAATACCATTTTATTTTACTTTTTATTTCAGTTCATTAATATTTTTAATTTGCACACTGCCAAAAGCATGATGGTCTCTTTCAGTTAGAAACAAATTAAACCCTCAGGGAAGGAAAAAAACTACCCCATAAGAAAAGGTCCTTCCTCAGCTTGTCAAGAAAGGCATTCCAAATTATTGGAACAACAGACAGCAAATTTCTGCTATGTAGCATACCTATTCTGTGATGCATTGTCATTCTTAAATATACAGGCATCCTGCAGATGCTACAATAGATTATAATACAAATTAGGCTGTCAAGTTTTTTTCTTAGTTTATCCACTGATCCCCAAATAATGCAAATTTTCTAGTTCCCTCTGAGCAATTGAAACTCAATAACACGCCATAACTGCCCAAGAAATGCCTTGAAAGGAGTGTGTTAAGGTAACAAGTTTTTTAAATTTCATAATATATTAATTTTTGTAAGGCATTAATAGTTTTCAATAGATTGTGTGATTACTATAGTGACAAAAAAAAACCGAAAAGATGATGCCTAGGATGGTTGACAAGTTGTGTAGGAAGGTGATAAAGAAATTATTTGCTAAATTAGCCATCACTCTTGTTCAACTTGTCTTGCTCTAATCCCTGTTAATAATCCTAATCTTTAGCATTCATTAACTCATGCATAACCTTTAAAGTAACTGTAAATGGCTAAGATTATTCTATTTGGTAAACGATTCATTCGACTGATATCCATATACAGTTTTTTAGAAATGAAGCAATCATGGTCTTTCAGCTTGTTGCTCCTGGATATATTCAAGAAAAAAAAAGTTCACAATCTGTATTTGCCTAATAAAAAATCTGAAAGATACAAATTCTTCTTGTATTTTGTTTAAACAGCAAAGAATCAAAGATCAAGAAAATTAGAGTATAAAATGGATATTATTCTGATCAACCAGGAATGAAATAAGATGTATCACGAGTGTCATTTGCCCTCTCTGTCTCTAGACTTCATGCTATCCATTAAGAAGGACAGCGGGAAATGTGAGCCATAGTGAGCTCAAATGTGAGTCATATAGTGAATGGAAAGAAAAAAGACTATAAACATTTGGGGAAAAATTATGACAAGTTTTATCATGCCACGTGTGAAATATAAGTGCTCAAATCATAAATTAATAGTATTCAAGGCCAAGGGACATTTATATGTTATGGTGTAAAGCATATTGAAGACCCAAAATTGAGCTGGCCCTTGGAAGGATGAATTTAGAAAAATAAATACAAGGTATCATTATGACATGACAAGGGCAGTATAAAACATGAGAACAGAATATTGGTAAGAACTAATTTGCAGCATGATGTTGGCAAATTTCAATACAATTATAGCCACTTGTGTCCGATTTTATAATTCAGGGCTTTGGTGCGACTTCCCTTTAGAGGCTTCCTCATTAATCATGGGATTTCCTCCTCCAAGTGTGTCTCTACTGCTGAGGTGTTCTCAAAAAAACTTCCAGGAAGGTAGATTACCCACACTACTTTTAACCACCAGCAAGTTGGTTTCATATTCAAAATAGAATGCCCTGTGCCTGAAGTAGTTTATACAGATAGATATATGGCTCAATGACCCAAATAAACTTTTTAGAATGTGAGGGCCATTTCAACAAAAACATTATTGAATACAAATTAATACAGATATGGAGATAAGGGACACAGATTTGCCTCGCTGAATCGTCCTCTGTATAAAGCTGAGATGCAGTTGCACTTTTTACTCTAAATTGATAGAAATGCAATTCTTAGCATAGGACGATAGCATATATTGTCTCATAATTATTTTTAGAGGAAAGTCATTAGATTAATATATTTTTTGCATAATTTTTGTATAACAGGATCAGCTGCTCTGCTAAGTTACTGCAACACGAAATATTAAGGCAAAATCACCCTGAGAGTCATAAGGAATGATGTGGGGTCTTGTCTACAGTCATACAATTCTTGGCAAATTTAAAAAAAAAAAAATTAAGAGTTCTTATAATTGTCATGAAACTTATTTTGGCACATATCAAAAAAATGTAAATTATAATGACTGTTACAATATTCATTATTTTAAACCAGTAAATAAAATGTTGATGCTCAGTAATGTAACTGAAACTAATAGTTTTATAGTACAGCACAAAACTATAAAATCGTTTCAGTTACATTACTGAAGCAACCAAAGCTGTACTATATACTGTTGGCATCTTATAGCTAAACTAGTTCAGATTATGTCAAAACAAAAGTGAAATAACTAAGGAAACACTCTAAAAATGCCAAAAGAAAATACACTAATTTAGAATTGGAAATGGGGAAAATTTTTCTAAACATGACATGAAATCCAAAAATCATAAAAGACAAAGTAACTGTAACTACATAAAAACTTCTGAGTTGCAAAATACACCATAAACATAGTTGAAAAACAAAACTATCTGGATTTTTACATATATATATAGTATATTATATATTATGTACTATATATGTATGACATATAATATACATAATATATAGTATATGTACTATATATAACATATAGAATATATGCAGAACATATTATGTACTATATAATAGTATATAATATATAGTATATGTGCCACATATACATAACATATAGTATATATATTATACACATATAGTACATAATATATATTATGTATATATAGTACATATACTATATATTATGTGCTATATAATATATAAAATTATATACATACATATACATATATATGGAGAGAGAGAGAAGAGGGGTGGAGCAAGATGGCCAGATAGAACCTTTAAGCCATGCCCTCTCCCTCTGCAGGAACATCAATTTCAACAACTATCCACACAAGAAAGCACCTTCAGAAGAACCAAAAATCAGGTGAGTGGTCACAGTACCTGGTTTTAATGTTATACCAAGGAATGGGAGCTCTGAAGAGGGCAGGAAGACTGTCTTGCTTTGCATACACCACCCCTCACCCATCCTCCAGCAGTGCCCTGCCAGTGTCCTGGGTAGAGAAGGAATCTCTATGCCAGGAGAAAGCAGAGTGAAGTGATTGTGGGACTTAGCACTGGAACTCAGGACCACCCTGTCTGTTGCAGAGGAATATAACACAGGGCAGAATTCTTGCACTAAAAGCATCTCCATTCTTAAGATATTTTACTAAGGAGGATGTTCTTCAACTCCATCTAGGTAAATACAAAACATGGATAGTCTCCATCTTTTCTAAGGCTGAATAGTATTCCATGGTGTACACATACACCACAGTTTATTAATCCATTCATGGGTTCATGAGCACTTGGATTGTTTCCACATATTTGTGATTGTGAATTTAGCTTATATAAATATTTAAGTGGAAATGTCCTTATGGTAAATTTTTCTTTTTTTCTTCTTGGTAGATACCTAGTAGCGGGATTGCAGAATCAAATGGAAGGTCTATTTTTAACTCTCTGAGGATTCTCCAAACGTCCTTCCAATGGTTGTATTAATTTGCAATCCCACCAACAGTGTGTAAATGTTCTCTTGTCTATGCACCCTTGCCAATATCTGCAGCTTGGGGAGTTTCTGGTGTGGGCTATTCTCACTGGTGTTAGGCTGTAGCTCAAGCTGGTTTTGATTTGCATTTCTCTGATGCTTATGAACAAGAAGCATTTTCTCATGTGTTTGTTGGCCATCCTTCTGTCTTCTTAAAAAAGGTTTGTTCATGTCCCTTGTCCCAGGATAATCAGGTTGTTTGCTCTTTTCTATGAATTTGTTTGAGTTCTCTATAGATTCTGGTCATCAGCCCTTTGTCAAAATCATTACATGAAAATATCTTCTCCCATTCTGAAGGCTGTCTATTTGCTTTGCTTATAGATTTACCACTTTTATTTAACTTAGTACTGAAAGTCCTAGCCAGAGCAATCAGGAAAGAGGGAGGGAGGCGAGGAGGGAGGGAGGAAGGGCATCCAAATTGAAAGAGAGGAAGTTAAATGATCTCTTTACTCATTATATTATTTTATACATAGAAAACCTTAAGTCTCCCAAAGACTCCTAGATTTGATAAATGAATTCAAAATTCTCAGGTTACAAAATCAATGTACAATAATCAGGAGCATATCTATATACCAATAATAACTAAGCTGAGAGTCAAATTAAGAACTACATATCATTTCCAACAGCTAAAAAACAATCTGTATAAAGAAATCTACAAAACACTGATGAAAGAAATCATAGATGACAGAAACCAATGGAAAAACATCCCATTCTCATGGACTGGGGCATTCAATATTGTTTAAATGACCATACTATCTAAAACAATGTACAAATTCAATGCAATTTTAAATACTAATGTTATCTTTTACAGAATTAGAGAACTCAATCCTGCAATTTGTATAGAAGCAAATAACAGCCAAGATAGCAAAAGCAGTCCTAAGCAAAAAGACTAAAGCTGGTGGCATCCCATACCTGACCTGAAATTATACTATAATAAGGTTTGAGTAGTCAGAGCAGCAAGGCACTGGCATAGAAATGGACACACAGATCAGTGTTCCAGAACAGGAAACCTATAAATAAAGACATAGACATACAACTAACTGATCTTTCACAAAGCAGATAAAAACATACGCTGGGGAGAGGACACCCTGTTCAAGAAATGGTGCTTGTAAAATCAGATAGTCATGTGAAGAATGAAACTGGATCCTTACCTCTCACCCTAGGGATAAATAGAAACAAGGGGAATAAATACTTACATGTAAGACCTGAAACTATAAAAATTCTAGGAAAAAACCTAGGAAAAGCTCTTCTGGACATTGACCTATCACGAATCTATGACTAGGACTCCAAGGGGAAATGTAACAAAAACAAATAAAGGAGACTTAATTAAACTAAACCACTTCCGTACATCAAAACAAGTAATCGGGAGAGTTGAAACATAAAGTGCTATCACTGCAGAATCCTGAAGCCATATTGACAAAGACATTAATGAACTTGCACTTTTAATTCACATAATTGCATCACTACCTCTTAGCAAACCATGGACTTTCCCTATCTATTTGACAAATCTTGGGTATTGAGGGAAAAAAATTATGTGATTTTTATTTTTAAAAAAGAATCATTCAAGCAAAATAATACTCAAAGAAAACTTGGTGATATCTCTTGTAATTAGGAGTTCCATTTCCTCAAAGTTTTTTCTAGAAGGAAACGTCTTTTTGGGAAGCAGACGACTTCAAGACAATCAAGAAGCAAGTCAGAAGCCAGCCACTCACTCCAGTCTTAGGAGTAACACATGCAATCAGTCTGTGGTTATCAAAGTATGTAACGTAGTTAATTTGATCTGTTAGAATCTAGGTGGGAAACAGAAATCCCTCACAATGTTTATGGACAGCTTGCCCCTTTATAACAGAGTATTGACATGTCATAGAATACCCCAAATTATGCAGAATTGGTCCTCTGTTGGGATTTATTCCCAGAACCTGCTTGGTTATCTCCATTTTTATCTTTTTTTTTTTGAGACGGAGCCTCAAGCTATCCCCCTGGGTAGAGTGCCATGGCATCACAGCTCACAGCAACCTCCAACTCCTGGGCTCAAGCCAGTCTCCTGCCTCTGCCTCCCAAGTAGCTGGGACCACAGGTGCCCTC
>CAUYQV010058586.1:0-16414 GCA_963574575.1 Galagoides demidoff | reverse complement strand
GTGTGGGGTTTTCACATGCAATCTGAAATACTTCCATCAAACTGATCAACACAGCCTTCATGTCATTTTCTCAGTTATTGTTTTAAAACGTTCTCATTCTACTCTTAGAGAGATTCACTTGTACCCCTGTAAGATAAACCTCCGAAATGGTCCCTCCAATCCCCTTCTCCCCACCCATTTCCCCCCCTTCTCCCTCCCCCTTCCCCACATTCTTAGGCTGTTTGGTTATAGCTTTCATATAAAAGGTACAAATTAGTTTCATAATAGGGGTGTGTACATTGGATACTTTTTCCTCCATTCTTGTTATACTTTGCTCAGAAGATCTTTCTCCAGTCCTTCCATGTGAACATGTAGGACGTTAATTCTCCATCCTTCTTAATGGCTGCATAGTATTCCATGGTGTACGTATACCACAGTTTGTTGATCCATTCATGGATTGATGGGCACTTGGGCTTCTTCCATGACCTGGCAATTATGAATTGGGCTGCAATGAACATTCTGATACAAATCTGAGTTAATTAAAATCTGTTTGCACACAAAAAAACCGATATACAAGAAACGGTGTTCCCTGTATATCGGTTTTTGTGTGTGCAAACAGATTTTAATTAACTCAGATGAAAATATAGAGGTTCAAGTGCTCAGTACTCTGGTGCATACATATAAATACCACTTTATAAGAAATTGGCAAACTATTTTCTAAAGTGAGAGTGACACTTTTAACTGGAACAAGAAATAAGTGAAGAACAAGAATTCATGTTGAATAAGTGAATAAGTGAATAACGAGAATTCATGTTGCTGTACAATTGTACCAATATTCAATACTGTCAGTGCTTTTTATTTTGTTTTTGCCATTTTAATAGGCGTATGTAGTATCTTATTGTGGTTTGAATTTAAATTTCCTTAAAAACTAACGATGCAGGTATAATTTCATATATTTATTTTCTATTTAACTACCATTGTTGGTGGAGTGTTCAGCTATCATGTTCATTTATTATTTCATTTGTTATTTTTCTATTTTGGGGGATTTGGGATTTTATAAGATATATAATTTGCAAATATTTGCCTAGCCTTTGCATGGTCTTTTTATATGTAACACTTTAAAGATTAAAAGCTCTGAAGTTTGATGTTGTAAATTTTAGATTCTTTTAAAGAGTAAAAGTTCTTAAGTTCGAAAACTGCTGTTTTTGTCCCTTATGAATAACGTTTTGGTGTATTAGCTTATTATAAAATTCAAGGTTATGCCAAACATCTTTTAAATTTCTTAATTCTTTTTTTGTTTTAGAGGCAGAATCTTGCTCTGTTGCTCATGTCGGGGTGCAGTGGTGTATCATAGCTCACTGTAACATTGAACTCCAGCACGCATGCTGTTCTCCTGCCTCAGTCCCCCACATAGCTAGGACAAAAGGACTACAGGCTCACAGATACATACCACCATACCTAGCTAATTTATTTTGAATGTTTTGTAGAGATAGGGTCTCACCATATTACCCAGGTTGATCTTGAATTCCTGGCCTCAAATGATCCTCCTACTTTAGCCTCCCAAAGTGCTACATCTCTTAAAATTTCTTAGGGAATTTTTATAGCTTTATGTTCACATTTATGTCTGTGACCAAGTATGAGTTATGTTTAGTATGTGCGTATAAGGTCATGGTGTAAGCCAAAAACTTTTGTTATTTTATACTTATTTACTTATTGCATATGTATATCAAATTATTGTAGCATAATTGTTAAATTAGTTATGTTTTCTCTATTAATGAGCTTTTATGCCTTTGTCATAAATCTGTTCAGTATATTTGCGTGGGTGTTTCTGGGACTTTTTACTCTGTTCCCTTATATCCATGGATCTAAACTTTCACTCATGCCATGCTCTTGATTATGGAAACTTTATCTGAAGATCTGCAGAAGGATAGCGTGGGTCCTGAAAAATCTTTTCCTTTATGAAATTATTTTGGCTCTTCTAGTTTCTTTGTCTTCCCACATATAATTGAGAATTAATTGTTGATACCCACAAACTTATTACAGAAATTTTGAACAGGATTCTGTTAAATCTTTAGATCACTTTAGATAATAACCTTATAAACTTACATCTTTTATTCAACAAACATGATATATTTCTCTATTTGTTTAAACCCTCTTTCAATTCTTCTGAAATACAAGAGTGCCATTGTTTATTTTCTTACAAGTTTAGTCCAACGGATCAGTGAAAACATCTAGACATGAGCAAATTTTTAACTAAAATTTTATTTCTTCAACAATTATAGGACAATTATTGTTATCTGCTTTAGTATGCTTTCTTAGCTTGTATATTTTTTAGAATGTGGTCAATTATTTAAATTTATTAAATTTATTGGCAAAGAATTATTTGTTGTATTGATTTACTATCTTTTGAATGTTTCTGGGATCAGTAATGATTTTTTTTTAATAGATATTTGAAATTTGTGTTTTCTTACAAATCTTTTTTCTTGGTCAATCTTGGTAGATGTTGACACATTGTTTTGATCCTGCCCTTTTTTATTGGTTTTATCTATTTTTTTATTCCTATTTTATTTTTTCTTTCATCTTGATCATTTTATGCCTTTGTTGTCTCAGCATTTTGCTTGCTCTTCTCACATTTCTCAAGATAAAAGCCTAGGTGATTTAGTTTAAATTGGCTTTGTCTAATATAACAATGTAATCTCATGGGTTTTCTCTAAGCCCTACTTTACCTGAAGCTACAAAAGTCTGAGATGTTGTACTTTATGTTTATTCAGATCAAACTAATTTTTAATACCCTGAAGATTTTCCCTTTGACCTATGAGGTATTCTGAAGTACGTAATTTAATTTCCAACTACTTGAGAATTTTCCAGGTGTATTTCTGTTAATGGTTTCTATTTATTTTTGTTGTTGACTAAACATTAATTCAAATGATGTAATTCTTTTCATATTTGCACAGATTTGTTTTAGGGCCCACAATATAGACTGTTTAAGTCAATGTTGCTTTTACACTTAAGAGGTATGGATAGTCTTCTGTGTTTTGTAGAGTGTTCTATGCATATCAGTTTTATCAAGTTTGCTAATGGTTATGCTTTTCATAACCTTCTTGACTTTCTCCCTACTTGTTCTATCTATTGATGGCATAAGAATATGGAAGTCTCATTGTGGATATATCTATGTCATAAATCACTATTCTTTTTAAAATTTATTTTTATTTTTTATTCTTTTTTTTTAGATATAGGATCTTGCTCTGGCACAGAGACTGGAGTTCAGTGGCCTGATTATAGCTCACTGTAACCTTGAACTCCTGGATTCAAGTGATCCTCCTACCTCATTCTCCCAAGTAGCTGGGACTACAGGTTCATACCACCATTCCTGACTATTTTTTTTCTATTTTTGTAAATATGAGATCTCTTCTTGCTATGTTGCCTAAGCTTGTCTCCAACTTGTGGCTTTAAGTAATCTTCCTGCTTTAGCCTTCAAAGTGCTAAGATTACAAGCATGAGCCGGCACGCCCGGCCAATGAGAGCGCTTACATCCCTCATACATAAAGCTCTGTTGTTGATATATAGAACAATTTAGTGTTGTCATGTATTTCTAGAGAACTGACTCCTTTGTTAATATGTTCTTTTTAATTGATTTTATTCCGTAATATATATCCACGTTTCTGATCTAAATCACATTCCTCTCACCAAAAACTTCCTGAAACAGTTTTTGTAGTGCAGTATGTGGTGGTGGACTTCTTCAGTTTTTGTTTCACTTTAAAAAGTCTTTATTTTTCCCTCACTTTTGAAAAATGTTTTCTTTAGATATACAACTCAATATGTTGCTTTAAGCACTTTAACCACTATTTTCCAATTTTCTTGTTGTTTGCATGAAGTCTGACCATAGGTCACCTGTAATTCTTACCTCATTTTCGCTGGAAGTAATGTTCCCACCACTACCATGGCCATCTTAAGAAATTTCTCTCTTTATTTTTTAGTAGACTAACTATGATATGCCAAGAATGTTTGTTTTTCCTGCTTGAAGTTTATTTGTCCTGTTTGCTGGTTTATGAACATTTAGATGGTGTTCAGAATCTGTCATTAATTTGGATATTTTTTTGCCATTTTTAAACATTGTTTTGTTCCACTTCGTTTCTCCTTCCCTTCTGGGATTCCACTGCATATCATTTAGAAAGATTTATATTGTCCCATAGCCCATGTTTCTTTTCATATATATCATCTTTGCTTTTCATGTTGGGTAATTTATGCAGGTCTACCTTTAATTTGATAATTCTTTTCTTGCCTGTACTGAGTCTACAGATGACCCCATCAATGGGCCATCATATTGCAGTGTCTTTTTTTTAAACATTCCTCCTCATAATTTCACTCTTTGAATAAGGCTGTGTTTCATTACAGCCTTAAATACTTTAATCATGGTTGTTTAAAGTAACCTGATGAGTAGCTCAGCTAAGAATAAAGTTTGATGTCAGTAACACACCATGGGCTTAATATTCTGCTTGTGTTGACATGTGTTATCTATGCTGCAATACCTTGCATTTTAGGTATGGACTAATTTTTATCAGTTTTTTTTTTCTTTCTTCTTGCCTCTGTATCTCTGATTTGCCTTGTATTTTTTTTTTTATTTTGTCTTTCTTGTCACATACCATGTGCCTCTCTCACTGCTCTCTAAGCTGTATCAACTGTGGCTTTTCCTTGCTCTTCCATGTAGCCCTTGTCATGGTAACGTGGCATAGAAACACATTCTTGGGTATTTTGATTAGGTCATAGTCTTAAAGAGGCACTATAAACTTGTCTTTGGGTAGTGGTCTTCAATTGTGTTTCTGGCCCTTCTTCAGTGGCTAGGAATGTTAATCATCATATATACTTACACCTCTCTTCATTTCATTTCATTTCCTATTTACCAATTGATAAATGCAATGGATTTCCACCAAATCTCACAACTATAGTTAGTTTTTTTCTTACCCTCTGCAGAATAAGGCTTTTGTTTTATAAGTAAAAGAGATAAGATTGATCTGGCCTTATGCCTACTCACAATCCTCATTATAAGGTAAACTCTCTTACTGATGTTTTCTATGAGTGTCTAGTAGAGAAAGCATACAGGTAAGTCAAAACCCTCTAGATATAGGGTCCCCCTGCAAACCCACAATTTGTCTTTAGCAATTCGTTAAAAATTCCTGGCTTAGTCTTCTCATCAGCTGTATGCTGTCTGGTGGCACCTGCCATACGAGCAAACCCCAGGTCCTGTTGCTCCCTGCAGGTGCCTGTCTCTCCCCAGATTTCATGTTAGTTGCTTGTCTACAATTTTAGTTTCTGATAGATTCCAGAAAGTAAATTAGCTTGCTCTTGTCCTGATATTTTTTTTTTTATTGTTGTAAGGGTAAGAGTAATGCTTTTGCTTAATCTCTGCATCTCTGAGGTGGGAAACTCTTGTTAACTCTGAGAAAAAGCAAAATGATTTCATTTCTTTAGTGGGCTATACACTAAGGGCAAACATAACAGCAATTATAATTAATTAGTAGATTTATTTTAGACATAATAATAATATTATAATTCTGAAATTATTTTGTGAACACAGTAAATATATTAATGTTAGTAGGTATCAAGATTTTCTAATAGAAAAATAATACAAATATTTTTTAAAAGTGAAGAAAAGAAAAACCTTGTAGTATTAAATCTAAATTGGCAATGTCAACATAAAGTCAAATATTTACATGTATACATCTGTATATATAGACTTCTCTCCTAATTATATCTAATGATATATTCTAGATGTAATTACCTAACCCATATATAGTAGCACCTCTATAAATTGGCTACCCAAGGGACTGCAACAAACTGGTCAACATGTAGTGGTGGTCAACACAAGGAAGTAGGCCTACTGTATTGATAATTCCGTGTGGTGCATGTCCAGTCTATAAAAATTAGGTATTTTCCTAAACACACTCACTCCTTTAGAAAAGTTATTTCACTATTAGAAAAATAGATTATTCTCGGTCTGGGACAGGAAAAATATAATATCAACTTGAAGAACTTTATTTTGTTAGAAAGCAAGAAGGTGCTCAAAAACTAATGAGGTCAAGTCTAAAAGAAAATATGATGCTTATGAGCTATTTCATGCCCTAGACTTGGCCACACAAGGAATCTAGTTACTTCTGCAATTTTTTCAATTTACTTCAATACAGTTGAAGATTGACTCCAAACTTCAGTACTAGCCTTCTTCCTAGTTCAAATAATTAAATTTTGAAAACTTATTCTAGTTTTCTTTGAAATCAGTCTTACTCTGATGTCAGTGGTGGTGAAGCTTTTTATTCTTGTTTCTTTTGTTCCTCTTGAACACATTCCTTTTGTGAGTTGCTACCACTCATGGATAGTGGTGAGTGCTGTTAACTGTCCAAGACTTTTCTACTATGCAGGTGCCAATTCTCAGCCCTCCTTCCCAATAAAACTTGAATTTGTGGTTACTTTGTTACAGAATTGAAAAAGCTAAGCAGGTATGATGGCTCACATCTATAATCCTATACTCTTCCAGATTAAGGTGAAAGGATCACTTGAAGCCAGCAGATGGAGACCAGCATGAGAAACAGGAAGACACCTAATGTCTACAAAATACAGAAAAATTACCCCAGAATTGCAGCACATGCCTGTAGTCTCAACAACGTGGGTGGCTGATGGAGAAGGATTTCTTGAGCCTAAGAGTTCAAGGTTGCAGTGGGCTATGATGATGATGATGCCGCTGTACTCCAGTTGGTGTGACGTAGACTCTGCCTCAAAAAATAAATAAAACAAAAAGTAAAAAAAATAAATAATTGAAAAAGGTGAACTGTGCACCCTAACCTTTATACCCAGAAGATACTCCAACTTTGATTTCTAGTAAATGTTAAACTAAGAATGGATGCAGTACTGTGAATTTCCAAAGTAATGCTCATTGTCTCCTTTTTGTGATAACCTCTGGTTGCCAGAATTTCTTGTTATGCTGAGTCCTTGGTCTTGGAATTTGAAGAATGAGACCACAGACCATGCTAATCAGTGAGAAGATATTGTTTATTGATAGGGAAAAATTGATAGGAAGAATAAGAAGCAAAAGAGGAGAACAGAACCTCCAGCAGCACGAGACAAGAACTCAAGTGGGAAACACCCTCTCACCTCCCACCCCCATCTTCAGTCTATGGAGTTTAAATGCTATTTTTCCTATCCTTTCCTTTTATTAAACCAGCATCATAATTTGTTACTCTACTCCCAGGTAAGTGAAGCCTATAGTATACCAGAAAAGGAGTAAAACCTGACATTAGTGCTGGCTTAACTATCTATTTTTGTTCTTTTCTATTTGAATATTTAAATTTTATGATTTATTAAAAAGTTAAATAAGAAAAAAATAAAAATATATATTTTCTCAATAAAGCTATTGTTTTATTTTGAATTTTTAACTTGCACCACACAAATATTTTTATTTTGCCAGATTTATCCCCTGCATGAAAGTAGTTAAACTCAACTATGTTGGTACATGATGCATGGTTTTATTTATTTATTTTTTTGTTGACTCCTCTTATGGGAAATCAATAACTTTTGCCTTCTTCAGTGGAGTCCCCTATGTCTTTCATTCATTCAACTGTTTGGAAAGTACCTATTGTTATTATTACTTATTGATTCCCTTTTGTTGCAAAAGGAATTAAGAAACTAACAAATAGTTATTGATCCATACTGTGCTGGATTAAAGGAAAACAAAACAGTATGATCCATGGTCCTCGACACTGAAGAATGAGTGGTATACTCTAAGCTCCTCTGGACAGTTTGAACAGTGTCCGGCTATGAGACATTTGGGGTAGCTTAGACCCTTGTAGAATCCAGATGTACTGCATGGGCCAAAACTTCTGTCTTCCTATTTTCCAATGTGATGTCCTCCAAGGCTGACACTATTGTGCTTTCATTGCTACAGTCTGGCATTGCTTCCCACCTTCGTGTTCAAACTTGACTTTGCTTCACTGTTCCTCAGCCATCCCTCAAGTAGCACTGACAGTGTCTTGTGTGATGATCTGCTCTTCTAGGTGACACAGAGGCCAGGCTCCCATAAAATGAGGTGTCTTTTCCGAATTAGCTCCTTCCCAAAGGATCCAATTGACCTGGGAAGAATTTGTTCATGACTCTTCAGGCTCCAGGAGTAAAACAGGTAGGAGGGACTGGGTGGGGCTGGTAATTTTTGAGCAGACCCTGGATGTAAGTGTAGCTGGTTGGATGGAACTCCTCCCCCACGGGGTCTGGACAATTACTCACTTTCATAGCCATGGGCATTGTACTGTTTAGGGTAGAGGATCCAGGAGCTCCATCCGATCAGGTTTAAGTCCACCTGGAAGTTGACCGTTTGACACAGTTGGCTTCTTTCTGGCAAGTGAGGTCGATGGTGCCTCCTGCCCCTCTCAGAGGAGAGTTGTCCCTCTTGGGCCTGCTAGGAGCTTTCTGCTTCCTGTAACAAGGTGCCTCTGCTCCAGCAAGAGGTTTGAAAAGAGGAAAGGAAAAGGATGCTACCCCTATGGGCAAGGGGTTTTAGGAAGTACTCCACCATTGGTCAAAGTTCTGAGGAAAGAAAATATGCCTAAAATTAAGCACAACAATGCAGTCCTTGAAGTTTTTGCCTCAGGCAAGGAAATAGGATGTATGTTCCCCATCCAAAGAGGAACCTCCCAGATCTGTCAGGCTGTATTTTTTTCATGACCTTGCTTGAAAGGTAGCCTAATTTTATCCAGACATAGGGCTCTCTGATGAGACTGATTTCTGAGCTCACCCAGGCCTAGAAAATGAAGTCTCTGTCCAGCCTAGGGGAATGATGTATCAATCTGATGACTTTTCAATCTTTACTTTTGAATATTGATTTCTTTTTATATTGTTCTATCCTCTATATAGTTATATATAATGTTATTTTAAATATTTATTACACTACACATAATAAATTGTGTGTATATATGTGTGTTCAAATATTTATATATACTTAATATATATATTATTTTTAAGTGAATTCACACATGTATTAATCAGGGTTATCCAGGGAAATAGAACCCATATACCCATGTAATACATACACACATACACACACAAACACACATATCTATGTTGAGGGTCAAGGGTTCCCAGTTTCCTGAACCCCAGTTTACCTGGTTCAATTACTCAGCTGAGTTAGAATTTCAACCAAGTCATGGTGGTAACTAAAAGCAAAAGTCAGTGGAAACTGGACCTGCACAGGTACCATAGATTGAAGGAAAAAGTAACCTATACAGGTTTCCAGGTAACAAAGAGAGATTTTATTTAAGAAGAACAAAGAGAAAGCTTAGAGCACTTCCAGAGAGAGTTGGAAGTGGATTCCTCTCATAGAGAAAAGGTGAGAGACGAAAGCAAAGGCAGTGTGGGCACCTCAACAGCCCTTCCTCCTGGGTTGAAATGAGCTGTCTTTCCTTGGTCTCTTTGTCCAATCAGGTGTTACTGCCCTTTGCTATTGGCTGAGTGGTGAAAGACCCTGTGGGCCCTCTCGACTTCCTTATTCTGGCAGGCCTGGTTTTCCTCCCACCCCTCCTTGAAGCCCCTTTTTTGGTGCCCATTCATGATATATATTTGAGAGAGAGAAAGATTTTTTTCTAAGGACTTGGCTCACATGATTATGGAGAATAAGAAGTCCAAAAGAAGCAGAAGAGTCAATGATATTCTTCAGTCTGGGTTTGAAGGCTGGAGAACCATGAGGAATGATCGTGTAGGTCCCAGTCCAACAGCCAACAGGCTTAAGCCCCAAGAAGCCTGAAGACCAAAAAAGAATGATGTCCCCTCTCAAGACCAGTAGGAAGAGATCCCTCTCAGCCTTTCATTCTATTCAGGTCCTCAGCTGACAGGCTGAGTCCATGCTAGTGAGGCAGAAGGGCATCAACTTCCCTGAACCCAGGGAATCTGATCAGCTAATCTCCTCCAGACACACTCAAACAGAGGCAACCAGAAGAATGTTTGGCCAAATAGCTAGGTACCCATGATTGAGTCAAATTGAGATATAAAATAAACCTTCACAATGCATAACTAAGTACAATTTATCTTTATATGTGAAAATTTACCAAGAATGTCAGCACCTTCATTTAAAGAAAATCTTCACAGACTGATACCATCATTTGAGCTATAAACTTAACATACATTCTAGAGAACAAAATCCTATATCTCCTGTTTGTGTTCCAGGAGAGATGCTTATTTTACATGATTATAATTAGAAAGCTATAGTCTGGAGGTGGGTCAGTGAAAAATCAGAAGGCCTCTAAAAGATCAGTTTATTATTAAAAGAGTGGCCTGGTTAGTGTCTTCTTGGTTCCCCACTACCAATTGCCCACATCACAGAGCTTTCTTTCATAATGAGTTTGTGCATTGCTTCTGAATTTGTGTCTTTTTATCAAGAAGAAAATATTTTATCTGGGTGTTTCTCTGACCATCAGAAGTTTTTTTTTTTTTCTGCTATCTTTTTAATTACTCACTTGATACACAAAAGCATGTTTTTATAATAAAATAAAAACAAAGTGAAATCCCTTTTAAAACATGTGAAAGAACTCCAGCTACAGAATATTCTGAGAATACATGTCATATATAGATCTGCCACATGGAGATATTTCGTTTTTCTTCTAAAACTATCAACTTCATTACTAAACCACTGAGACTGCATTTTTCTCTCTGCCCTAAGCTCATGTTCTTTTTCTGTTATGCGGAACTGTCACTGTCCTTAGAGAAGAGATGTAAGAAGTTCTTTCTTTAGTTCTTGAACACTGGGGCAGAGGTGCCTTTTTTAGCATTTAACAATACAAAGGAGCAGGAGGAAGAAGATTGGAGCTAACTTTAAGTGGCAACTGATTGCAGGGGAAAAAACGACATCAAATAGGAGCGAGAGGCTTTCAGGCATTGCCTAGTACTGCTTTTCTCGCTCTAGCAAAATAAGGAAAAAGAGATGTACTGCTGTCATTTTATTCTCTGCTATTTTTTAACAGAGACATTCATCCATGATGAGTGGGACTTTATTAGGTAAAAAACTAAGTGCAAATTGGACTCATCTACTCTCTTCTTGTGGAAGACCACCGTTTACAGTTATTCTGAATTAATGAAACAATCACTTTCTTCTGAGTACTGTTAAAATACCAGCAGAGTCACAAATTTACTTACAGATCTTATCTTCTAAGAAGATCTCAGTAATGAAACCAAGGACTGTTGAAGAGGGTAAAAAGGGGAAGCAATTTTCTCTCTCTTGCACATGGGAAGTGTTCTATAAAGGTTGGCTGTGTCATTGCCATTATTAATAATGCTATCACATGCCCCCTGACACCCCAGTGGAGATCTATGAGCCGCACCAATGCCATTGCCAAAATACAAAAATGCAGACAAACGAAAAACCATAGAAACCTGCCACCTTGTTCACATTTACACACGTCTAATTTGAAAAGATTTCACTTGACCCACTCACAAAAGAGTTAATATATGATATTGCATCTGAGGCAAAATAGAATGTCATTCTCTCTCACCAATAAAAGTGCAAGACTATGAAAATTTAACAAGCAAACTTTCAATTATTGTTTTTATATGGCCAAGAAGTGCCTGTGTGATGTAATGAACTTTACCATGTTAGAGAGACCAACGTTTGAATCTCAGCTCCCAGATCGGCTGAGTCTGTGGCCTGAGTTTAATATACTTATGTGTAAAATGAAGTTAGAAACTATATCACTTTTTTCTCCCTTTTCCCAAGATAGATTTGAATCCAGGCTCTGCTCAAAGTTTCCATCAGTTTCTTCCTAATGAAAGGTCAGAGGATCAGGCCAGATAATTTCTTTTCATGGTTTCTTCTAGCACAATGAAATTATGTTACACAGAAAGTCTTGACATTTCTAGTTATGAGGTAGGTCTTTGTTAGCCCTTAGGAATTCTCACTCTCTTGACCTCAGTCTATTTTTTTTTTTTTAAATAACTTTCCCCACTGCAGTGAAGTTGTTTCTGTTTAATATCTTGGGAGTTTGCCAGAGTTTGGTGAGTGTACACTCAACTCTCATAAATTTAAGGACCCACACTCCATGATTTAAAGAGCCACAATGTAAAGTCTCCATTGTTTTAATGGCTGAATAGTATTAACCTGGGTGGAGGTGGAACCCAATCTTCTTGGTAAAGCATCACAAGAATGGAGAAGCAAGAATCCGATGTACTCAATTCTGATATGAAGGCAGTAGATGAGCTAATACAGGTGGGGGTAGGGGAATGAGGGAGCAGGGAGAGGGGAGGAGGAAGGAGGATAAGGGGTCAAGGGGTATGGCACATCTCTTAGGGCGGGACATAGTGATAAAGGGGACTTTATCTAACAAATGCAATCAGTGCAACCTAATTTTTTGTACCCTCGATGAATCCCAAACAATAAAAAATAAATAAATAAATAAAAAAGACACAATGAAGGTTCCACTGGATGCTGATATATTTATTCTGACTATATTCTTAGGAACCAGATTTTCAGACCCATTCTGAGACCATCCACTTCAAACCTCCATTAATTCTGAGTGCTGAGCCATGGTACCTTTCTGGTTTCCAAAAGTTCATGTCAGCTAACTCCTAACAAGGGTCTTAAAAATCCTATAGCTTTGGCAAGGTGCTTTTTTTTTCTTTTTTCAAAACACTGTTTCTCTGGTAATTGAAACAAACAAACAAAACCTCTCTGGACTGTTTGAGAAAGGATGCTGGAAATGTTTGTGTTTGCATTTGTGAAGAAGGAAATCTATTTCTTCTTCAGTGAAGCACTCTAGGACTTTTTTGTCCTTTTTTGTCCCATTTTTTATTAAAACTGGATTTATATACACACACATACATAGATTAAGCATTTCGATATATAAGTGGTTATTGCTGGTTGGTGGGATTATGGGTAAATATGTTATTTTCTTATCTGAAGATTTTTTTTCTAAAATGAACACAGAAAACTTGCATAAGAAGTAATTAAATGATGTAAAGAGTCCCCTTTTCTTACTTTCTTTATCTTTTTGACATATTTGTGTGTCTTTATGGGGCACATGTGAAATTTTATTACATGCACAGAATGTGTGATGATCAAATCTAGGTATTTATGGTATCCATCACCTAAGTATCCTTTCTGTGTGTTAGATACACTTCAGGTTCTTCTTCTAGCTATTTGGAAAACTATGATACATTGTTGATGACTAGAGTCGCCTACTCTTTATTAAACATTCAACCTTACTCTGCGGCTCTAGAACTTCAAATTACTCAGTTCACACAATTAAAATGGAAGGATAATTATATTTAAAGTCAGAATTATTATCATTAGACACAGATATTTGTCTTCTACAGGACAAAAAATAATAAATAAATAAGACCTTAATAGGATCCTCCTTTAATTCTAGAAACTCTACACTTACTTATCCACTATCAAATGTCCCTTTCAGTAGTATTCTATCTTGGTTCCTAAGTGTTTTCCTTTGACCTATGTCACTCCAGTATCCACCAGGCCTATTGAAAGAGTTCAGTTCACAGGCAGCATCTTCCATTTTATTCCAGGTGGATTATAGAGAATGGCCTCTGGATCAGTTTCTTTGTTGCTTTTTTTTTTTTTTGCAGAGTAGAAACAAAATGTTTATTAATTTTATTAATTATAATTATAATTAAATAATTATATTATTTAATATAAGCTAAATAAACAGACAGATACATAGAAACAGATAGCAAAACTATTAGTAGCATTGTGAAATATGTGAATGACATATATATATATATCTATATAATTATATATATATAATTGTTGGGGATTCATCGAGGGTACAAAGATCCAGGTTACACTAATTACATTTGTCAGGCAAACTCCCTCTTATAAATGTGTTCCTCCCCCAAGAGGTGTGCTAAACACTGTGACCTCCATCCTCCTTCCTTCCTTCCACTCCCTTATTCCCCCACCCCCCACTATGTGCTAGGTCATTAATTGTCCTCATATCAAAATTGAGTACATTGGATTCTTGCTTCTTCATTCTTGTAATGCTTTACTAAGAAGAATGTGTTCCACCTCCATCCAAGTTGGTGCAAAAGAGCTAAAGTCGCCATCTTTTTTACTGGCTGATGTTGACTGTTTCCTCATTGGTGCATTTTTAAAGCTCCAGGAGAAAAGATGTTAAGGACCCTTCTGTAGGGATGAAATCAGAGGATAGATTACTGAACCGCATGTGGTATATTACCTCAACCATTTTTATCTCTGTAAGTTAGTGGATTCCATTTTCTATGTTTAAGAAGTAATTTTGCCATCATAATTTTACTTAGTGTAAACCATTGTTGATTATGATCTCATTCAATCAATTACACCAAAAATTAAAACTCCCAGCTGAACTCTAAGTGTTCATATTAACAATTCCTTCCCTGCATTGTATTTTATTCCTGACTGGCCTTGAATTGTCAGGCTCCATTTCTTCATATACTCCCTTAATCTTTTTTTACTTAGTATTAGAAAACTTGCAATTATTTGGTGTGCAATATTTTGGCACCTGGGTTAGACTTTGAAATTGGTTTGTGAAGTATGCTTGGATATGATTTTGATTATGGAATTGGTGGAAATATTCAAAAGACATGCAAAAAATAAAGACACAGAGAGAGAGTGAACTACGGACGGTAACGTTAAACAGGGAGGAAGATCTGGAGAGGGCTGGAAGTCAAATGAATCACAGGCAAAATTCACAGGGACAGACCTTGACATAATTTCTAGCTAATTTAACTGAAATACATAATCTGGAAACACTCTTTGTGGTTAACTATATCTTGATTTAAAAACTTAGAAATCCTAGTTTATCATTCTTTTTATTATCAAAGAAAAAAAAGATGTTAGTTGAGTCTTCCACAATAAATACCATAGATTAGGTGGGGTAAGCAAGATAAATTTATTTTCTCATATTTTGGAGGCTGGAAACCCAAGACTGAAGTACCAGACTGCTTAAGAAGGGTGAGGGTTCTCTCACTGATTTACAAATGATTGTTTTCTTGCTATTTTCTCACAGAACAGAAAAAGAGAGAAAGCTCTCTGATGTTTATTTATAAGGGCACAAATTTTATAATGGTGGCCACATCCGTATGACCTCAGCTGAATTTAATTACCTTCCAAAGGTTCGATCTCCAAACACCATTATATTGGGGATTCGGGCTTCAACATATTAATGTGAATGGGAGCTGGGCACAGTGGCTCATGACTATAGTCCCAGCTTCTCAGAAGGCTGGGGTAGGAGTATCCCTTGCACCCCGGAGTTCAAAGCTTCAGGGCACCATAACCTTGCCACTGAACCCCCAGCCTAGGTGGCAGAGACAGGCCATCTATCTCTATAAAGAAAATAATAATGATAATTGGAGGAGACAAATTCGGTATATAGCATAAGTATATTTACATACCACATTTTAGTGATTAATCCAACCTTGAAATCACTACCACATCAAAGTGCAGGGCAGATACCTCATGCTAAAAATGTTTCTCCTGTTGTTTTGCCTTTTTGCAATGGATCATTCCTCCCTTCGATCCCACAGAACCTCTGCTCTGCTTTCAGTCTTTATAGCTCTCTTGAAATGGAATCACACAGTATATAGTCGATGCGTTTTCCTTTTCCTCACTTACCATAGTATTTTAAAAGCTAATCAATGTTCATTTATATTGCTTGGTATTGTTCCATAGGTATGGTTGCAGTACTAGAGTTTATCATCAGATGGTGGGCATTTACGTTGCTTCTAGATGGCGGCTATTACAAAGAATGCTACTAGGAACATTCGCGTGCACCTTCTTCTGTGGATGAGTGTTTTTATTTCTCTTGATTAAGTACCTAGCAGTAGAATTGCTGGGTCATACTGTAAGCACATATTTAATTTTGTGAACTACTGCTATATTGTTTATCTAAGTGATGGCATTGTTTTACATTCCCACTTAATATACAAAGTTTCCTGTTATTCCACATCATCATCAACCACTTGGTATTGTTAGAATTTTTAACTTCAATCATTCTTACAGATGCACCAAGGTATCTCATTGTTACTTTGATGTGCATTTCTCTTATGACTACTGCTATTAAGTATTTTTTCTTAGGCTTATTAGCCACTTAAGTAGGTAATTTTGCTAAATGTCTGCTTAAATATTTTACTCATTTTAAGGGGTTCTTCGTCTTCACATTATTGAGTTGTGAGACTCATTTAGCTATTTCTCAGATACACACACACACACAGCTTTCCCAAATCTGTGGCTTGGCTTTTATTTTTCTGGACTACATCGTTTGAAGAATATTTTTTTTCCTTTTTTTTTTTTATTGAATAGTAACTGTGTACATTAATGCACTTCTAGGGTACAGTGTGGTGTTTTCACAAACAATCCGAAACACTTCCATCAAACTGGTTAACATAGCCTTCACGTAATTTTCTTAGTTATTGTGTTAAA
>CAUYQV010058584.1:0-24381 GCA_963574575.1 Galagoides demidoff | reverse complement strand
TGTGCTGGGGGAGAGGGGGGACAAACAATGGCTAATGTCTGCAGTGAGGATCAGGGGTTCTGAGTCACACAGTCCTGCTGCTATGGGCTGTGTGACCCTGGACAAGTCACTTTTTTTTTTTTTTGAGATGGAGCCTCAAGCAATCCCCCTGGTTAGATTGCTATGGCATCACAGCTCACAGCACCCACCAAAACCTGGGCACAAGCAAGTCTCATGCCACCGCCTCCCAAGTAGATGGGACCACAGGCACCGGCCACAACGCACGGCCATTTTTTTGGTTGCAGCCATCATTGTTGTTTGGCGGGCCCGGGCTGGGGATTCGAATCCGCCACCTTAGGTGTACGTGGCTGGCGCCTTAGCCAGTTGAGCCACAGGCACCGAGCCACCAGCATTAAATTCTATCAGACAGTAAGAACGTCATGAAGTCTACACGTAGATGGGGAACAAAGCCTTTGTGTGGCCTGCATCTTACTCTAGTGGCCTGGGATTTGTATTTACCTAAAAAAAAAAAGAAGTTATTTTATCAAAAAGGCACCCACACTTGAATGTTTATTGCAGTAATATTCACAAGTACAAAAATGTGTAATCAACATCAACCAAGTGCTCATCAGTTCATGAGTGAATTAACAAAATGTGTCACGTGTATACTTGAATACGACTCAACCACGCACAAGGACACAATGATGCCTTTGCAACAATATGGATGGAACTGGAGACCATTATCTTAAGTATGGAAATATCACAAGAATGAAAAAACAAACACTACATGTCCTTGCTATTAAATTGGAACTAACCGATGAGCTCACATGCACAGAGGGAGGTAAAACTCAGGAAATGGAGTGGGGAGGATGGTGGGAAGAGTGGGCAGCACCTACCTAACTGCACCATTAACCTGACTGGTGATGGCCACACGGACAGCTGTGACTCCAGCATCACAGAAGTGATCCATATACATAACACGTTTGTACCCCCACAATATTTTAAAATAAATTATAATAATCAGGATTTAAAAGTTAAAGGGCACTTTACAAGTCTCACTTTGGGTTTAAACATGAAAATATATGGTGACGTTAGTCTGGAATCCACACTGGTTCTGAGAGGCCATTCTAGGGAAGGGCTTCACAAAGGTCACAAGCTTTCCTTCTAACTGGCTTGAAGTGTCTCTAGTTCCAGCGAGCTTTTCCAACCTCAGGTCTAGATTTACTCCCATCAGGTTAGAAAGTGGCCACCTGCATCTTTGCCATCACCAGGCCTCATCAGCCCCAGGAAAATGGTCACACAAAAGAAAGCAGCAGAATATTCTGGACGTGTCCAGCCAGGTTGAGTTCACCAGGCTTACCATTTCTGAAAATGGCTCTTCACGTTCACGGCTGGGAGCATTCCTGCTGATGAACGAGGGGGGCGGAATATCCCCGCTGTGTCCCCAGTTGTGATTACACAGCAAGCAAAAATAGAATCCCGTTGCTGGCCGGCCTGTTTTACTCCTCACTGATTTGCCAACAGGTTTTCCTCCCTGGCACACTGGAGTCAGTCAGTATTCCTGACCTCGGCTCAGTGGCCCCCTCACGTGCAGTATATCGGGCAACATTCGTTTTTAAAGATGTCAGAGAAGAAGAAATGAAAGGAGAAATTGACTGGGGGCAGTTGACTAGATCAACAGGTAAACAGCTCTCACATCTCCCTGTCGGCAGAGACACCATGACTGTGACAGCAGTGGCTCCCAACATCCCGCCTTCCTTCCCCTTAACTTTTGCCGAGCAACTTAACTCTGCCACCAGATTCTTACATTCCACTCTCTCTGAGAGCAAGGGACAAAAATGAAAGAAAGAATTATAACAATTCTGTACAAAGGCAACAAAACTTATCAGAGGGCAGCAGAGGACGTGGCTGTGAACAGCGCTGGAACAGCCACATACTCCTGGGTTCACTCGGGCTTCCCCTGGGGCACTCACAGACTGAAATAGTTATTCCCACTACAACAGGACTTTCCCCGAGAAATATAATATTGTTTTGCACAAGTACAGACTCTGCACATTGTTTCTGTAGGAACCCGGTAACTGGATTGGTGTCATTTCCTGCAGGGCAGAGGAGACCTAGAAGCCTGTCCCTTTAAGTTCCAGGGAGCAGAGGAACACTGAAGTCAAAGGACATCTCTCCAGGCAATGAAAGAGGCCCCATTAGGCTCAGCTTCCCACAGTCCTGTGGGTGTAGACCTCATCAGACGCCAGCGGAGAGAGGGGACCTCCCCTCGCTGGCAAAAAAGACTATTAATACGTCTCAACGGGTATCAAATAAGTGCTCCCTGGTTTTGATCTAACGTTGGCTAGTAATGGGAGGTGTGGATTTCGGAGAACTATAGATAATTACAGATGTCAGGAGTGACGTGCTCTTGTTTACTTTGCATTCCTAATCGTGATTTGATCTTCTGGCATGTGATAGCTGCATTTCTAATGTGATTAGCTCAGAATAATGATGGCTTCAGAGAAGAATTTATACTGAAATCCTGTTTATTCCTTGCCTAACATGGAAAGGTGTAACATCCATTAACTATTCAGGCATTTCACTCCTTAGGAAAAGTCTTCTATCCTAGGACGTTTAGCTGGGCTTGATGACAAGGACATCAACCTCAGGAAGTGAACATGTTTGTTAGGCAAAGGTCTGTCTGTGCAGAGACTCTGAGATGTGACCAGACACAATTCTACACACATCCATCTTACAGACTTTTTAAATTCTGTAAAAAAATGAATGATAACATGAAGTGGTTTGGTTTTCTTTTTACTTTTTTTAAAGCTCTACATCTTCTCATCATCTCAGACATAAAATTTGGAAATAAAAACATCCCCTTACATAAGTCTAGGAGCTTTGTGACGACAGCAGAAGATCGTGGAGATACTGTTAATTAGTCAAGAAGCACTTTAGTGACGTGGGTATCGTAAATGTAGACGGGCAGCTTCCCTGTTAGCACGGTGACTCATTTTGATTATAATTGCTTTTGCAAGGCTCCTACTCTTTCCCCAACTTTTATTTCATTAGCACACAGACAACAAAATTTGGAAGAAGGTAGCAGAGAGAGGCAGCTCTGTTAACCCTAACTTCTTGGAAAGGTTCTGCCTTAGACTAAAAGTCATCCCAGATTATAAAGTATCAGGAGATGTAGAATTGTGTCCTTGCTGGGCTGTACCCCCACCCCTGCCCACGTGCGCAAGCCCAAAACCCTCAATGATTTCCTTCATTCCTACTTAAAACAGCCTTGCCAAATAAATATTGTTCCTCCTAGGGACAAAAAAAAAAAAAAAAAGCCAAGTAACACTAAAAATCTTGAGTTATCAATTATCAGTTTTCTAATGACTCCTAAACTGGCAAAGTCAGCTAACCTTAAAATAAACCAAACTATTCAACTAAGGGAATAATACACAGAGCGGCGAAGACTGTGTCCAATCCATATGTGAGAACTTCCCATAATGTCACATGGCTCACATCAGTTCTTGACCCTGCCCTGTGCTCCAGGAGACAGACATCAGCGTGAAGCAACCCAGTTTGTCTGAGACCAGACCACGTCCCAGGTCCAGTAGTGATCTCAGCATGAACTTAGTACCTGGAACCGAATTAACAGGCTAAGGATCAAATGGCTTCACTTGAACGTAATCACTATCTTCTAGCTAAATTTAGGGTATTTAGAATTTAATAATATCATGTACGTTTCATTTTCTGATTTTTCATAAGGACTGGAATCTTTCCTTTGGATCACTTTTTTGTGTGTGTTTTTAAATTTCTCTGAGTGTTCTATCTCAGTTACCCTGACTCACAGAAAAGTGAAAAGCCCCAGTCTCACATTTGTATCATTACATTATTCCTTGTAGTAGAGGAATTGCAGGATTGAATGGCAGGTCTACTTTTAGATGCCTGAGTGTTCTCCAAACTTCTTTCCAAAAGGAACATATTAGCTTGGATTCCCACCAGCATTGCACAATTGTTCCCTTCTCTCAACATCCACGCCAGCATCTGTAGTGTTGGGATTTTGTTATGTGGGTTGCTCTTACAGGAGTTAGATGATATCTCAAAGTGGTTTCGATTTGCATTTCTCTGATGATTAAAGATGATGAGTATTTTTTAATGTGTCTGTAGGCCATGTGCCTATCTTCTTCAGAGAAGTTTTGTTCAAGTCACTTGCCCACAATGAAATGGGATCACTTGTTCTTTTCTCATTAATAAATATGAGTTCTCTGCAGATTCTGATTATTCAAACCTTTGTCAGAAACATAACCTGCAAATATTTTCTCCCATTAGGAGGGCTGTCTGCTTGCTTTATTAACTGTGTTCTTGGCTGTGCAGAAGCTTTTTAGTTTGATCAGATCCCAGTAATGTATTTTTTGGTGTTGCTTCAATTGCCTGGGAAGGCCTTCTCATAAAATATTCACCCAGGCCAATTTCTTCAAGTGTTTCCCCTGAACTCTCTTCAAGTATCTTTATAATGTCATGTCTTAAGTTTAAATCATTTATCCAGTGAGAGTCAATTTTTGTGAATGGTGAAAGGTGTGGGTCCAGTTTCAGTCTTCTACAAGTTGCCGGCCAATTCACCCAGCAGCATTTGTTAAATAGGGAATATTTCCCCCAGTTTATGCTTTTTATAGGCTTATCAAAGATCAGATGACAATAAGTGTCTGGTATCATCTCTTGGTTCTCTATTTTGTTCCAGAAATCTACCTTTCCATTTTTGTGCCTGTACCATGCTGTTTTGATCACTATAGATTTATAGTATAGTCTGAATTTTGGTAGTGAGATTCCTCCTGATTTCTTTTTATTTCTGAGTAATGTCTTGGCTATTTGAGATTTTTTTATGATTCCATATAAAACGAAGTACTATTTCTTTCCATATCTTTAAAGTATGACAGTGGTGCTTTAATAGGGATTGCATTAAATCTGTAATTGCTTTGGGTAGTGTGGACATTTTAACAATTCTTCCCAGCCATGAGCATGGTATGTTTTTCCATTTGTTAACATCATCAGCTTTTCCTTTTCTCAGAGTTTCATAGTTCTCTTTATAGAGATCTTTCACATCCTTTGTTAGGTAAATTCCCAAATAGTTCATCCTCTTTGGCACTACTGTAAAAGGAATAGAGTCCTTGGTTGTTTTTTCAGCTTGACTATTGTTGGTATATAAAAAAGCGACTGATTTGTGAGTACTGATTTTGGATCCTGAGATGTTGCTGTATTCCTTGATCACTTCTAAGTTTTGTAGTTGAGTCCCTGGTGTTTTCCAGATATAAAATCATATCATCTAAGAAAAGTGAAAGTTTAACCTCCTCTGACTCTATCTGACCCTTGAACACCTCTTACCTGATTGCCAAGGCTAAGACTTCCATTACAATGTTAAAAAGCAGCAGAGACAATGGGCAACCTTGCCTGGTTCCTGATCTGAGTGGAAATGTTTTCAATTTTACTGCATTCAATACAATATTAGCTGTGGGTTTTTTGTAGATGGCTTCTATCAGTTTAAGAAATGTTCCTTCTATACCTATTTTCTTAAGTCTTCTGATCATGAAAGGATGCTAGATATTATCAAAAGCTTTTTCTATATCAATTGAAAGAATTTTATAGCCTTTGGTTTTTATTTTATGTGATGTATTACATTTATAGATTTACATATATAGAACCATCCTTGAGACCCTGGGATAAAACCAACTTGGTTATGGTGTATAATTTGTTTGATGTGTTGCTAATTCTGTTTTCTAGGATCTTATTGAATATTTTTACATCTATATTCATTAAAGATATTGATCTATAATTTTCTTTCCTTGCTGGGTCTTTTCTTGGTTTGGGGATCAGGGTGATATTTGCTTCATAGAATGTGTTGGGAAGTATTTCTTCTTTTTCTATAGTTTGGAAAAGGTTATGTAATATAGGTACTAGTTCCTCCTTAAAGGTTTGGTAGAATTATGATGTGAAGCCATCTGGTTCTCAATTTTTCTTTTTTGGGAGATTTTGTATAATTAATGCTATTTCAGTATTTGACATAGGTCTATTCAACATTTCCAGTTCTTTCTGGCTGAGTCTAGGAAGGTGGCACGCTTCCAAGTATTGGTCCATTTCCTTCAGATTTTCATATTTCTGAGACTAGAGTTTTTTGTAATATTCATTAAGGATTTTTTGAATTTCTGAGGTGTCTATTGTTATTTCACCTTTGTCATTTCTGGTTTATGATATTAGGGATTTTACTTTTCTTTTTTTGGTTAGTTTAGCCAAAGGTTTATCAATTTTGTTAATATTTTTGAAAAACCACTTTTTGATTCATTTTGATCTTTGGATGATTCTTTTGTTTTCAATTTCATTTAATTCTACTCTAATTTTGGTTAGTTATTTTCTTCTCCTGTGTTTGGGGTTGGAATGTTCTTCCTTTTCCAGTTGCTTGAGATGTCCCATTAAGTTGTTGACTTCCTCTCTTTCCATTCTTTCGAGGAAGGCTTGTAACACTATAAATTTCCCTATTAGGACTGCCTTTGCAGTATCCCACCGGTTCTAATACTTCATGCCTTCATTATCATTTTGTTCCAGAAATTTGGTAATTTCCTTCTAGATCTCATCTATGACCCAGCTATCATTCAGCATAAGATTATTTAGTTTCTGTGCTTTGTATGAGTATGCAAGTTTCCTGTTGTTGTTGAGTTCAACTTTTATTCTGTGATGGTCTGAGAAAATACAAGGAATAATTTCTGTTCTTTTAAATTTGCTGACGTTAGACTCGTGACCTAAGATGTGGTCAATTTTGGAGGATGTTCCATGGGCTGATGAGAAGAATGTTTACTCAGTTTTGTTGGGATAAAATGTTCTGTAGATGTCTGTTAAGTCCATTTGTTGTAGGGTCAATTTTAAGTCCAAAATTTCTTTGCTTAGTTTATTGCTGGAGGATCTATCTAACACTGCCAAAACAATGTTAAAATCTCCGACTATTATGGCACTGGAAGATATCAAATTATTCATGTTTTTTAAGGTCTCCTTTGAGGAGCATTTTGGTTGGGTGCATAAATGTTAACAATTGAAATCTCTTCATGTTGAGTGTTTTTCTTGACAAATATGAAGTGACCATCCTTGTCTTTCCTTACCTTTGTTGGTTTACAGCCTATTGTATCTGAAAATAAAATTGTAACCCCTGATTTTTTTTGATTTCCACTTCCCTTTATTATAGATGTCCATCCCTTCACCCTTAGTCTATTTTTATACTTTAAGGTAAGATGAGATTCTTATATTCATCAGATATCTGATCTGAGTTTATGTATCCAGTCAGTCAGCCTATGCCTCTTTAGAGGACAATTTAAACCATTCACATTAATTGAAAGAACTGATGAGCCTGGTAGTGTTTTGGGTGTCAAGTTTTTCAAAATTCCAAAGGAAGTTTTTAATCCTTTCACCACTGTGGAAGTTGGGTTTTGATCAAAGATTTCTGAGTGGGTTTACTTTGGTGGTAGAGCACTGTGCTGGTCATTGTGGAGAATGGGTCTCAGAATATACTAGAGAGCTTGTTTAGTGACAGCAAATTTCTTTAACATGTGTATCTCATTAAAGTATTTGTGTTCTCTATCCCGAATGAAACTCAGTTTAGCTGGATACAGAATCCTGGACTGAACGTTGTTTTGTTTTAGGAGACTAAAGTTCAATCACCATCCTCTTCTGGCTTGAAGAGATTCAGATGAGAGATGTGCAGTCATTCTAAAATTCTTCCCCTTGTAGGTTATGATTTTCTTACATCTGGCTGCTTACAGAATTTTCTCCTTAATATTAACTTTGGTGAAGTTAATTACAATGTGTCTAGGAGATGGACACAAATTTATTTGGATTGAGTCGTGCTGGGGTTCTGAAACTGTCTGCTGTCTGAATTTCAGTATCTCTTGCCATGCTTGGGAAGTTATCCTCTATTATATCTTGGAGTAAAGCATCTGCGCCATTAGGACCATCCTCTTCTCCTTTAGGAATTCCTATAAGGTGAACGTTTGCTCTTTTGGAGTGGTCCCACAGCTCTCTCAGGGAATGATCTGTTTTTGCTCTCCAATTCTTTGCCTCTTTGAGCATTTGGGCATGTTCATGAGCTCTGTCTTCAATGTCAGAAATCCTTTCTTCTGCTGGCTCCATTCTGTTACTGAGGGATTCTACTGTATTTCTCAACTTGCTGCAATTTCTTGCCTCATTGTGAGTAAATCTTTGGAGATTTTGTCTTTGAATTCATTGAATTCTTGAGACAAATTTTGAATTACTCTTTGAATTTTTAATTTCAACTTACTTCAATTCTATTAATCTTATTTGCCATCCAAATTCTGAACTCAATTTCTCACATCTCAGCCATCTGTTTGTGAATGGGATCTTCTGTTGTGTCTCCTTTGTCATTTCTTGGGGGAGTTGATCTACTCTGATTATTCACATTGCCAGAGTTTTTCTGCTGATTCTACCCCATGATTATTGTTCACCATTTGACTAGAGAATCTGGTAAGGCAAAATTGGATTGAGGGCTCCTGGAGTTGTAATTATCCAGCCCTTTACCAAAAAGCTGGCATTGGTGACTGTGGCTTTTCCCCTGTAACTTTACAAAGGTCCCATTCAGTACCATAGCCTGCCTGGTGTGATGGGGCTAGGCAGCTCTGTCCTGTATTCAGCTAGTCTCTATCCAATCCTAGTGAATCAGTGGCTTTGGGCTAAAATCTCAGCTGTGGAGAAATACAAGCAACTAAGACACGCTACCCCACACAGGCAACAAGTGGAAGAGAAGAATCAGATCCTCCACTACAACACAACCAGGGCACAACCTTGGAGGGCCCCTGGTAATGAATTCCAAACCATTTGCCCGGGTCAGCACAAATGCAGATAATGTGGGAGCATTCCAATGGTCTCCAGCAACAAAATAGCAGGGGTCCACTGGTAGCTCAAGTGTGAGTCACTCTGGTGCTCTGTGTAGTCAGAAAGGCCTGCCCAGCCATAGTTAGTCCAGGAAGGCTGTTGCCTCCTTCCCCATCTTGCATCTCCATCATGCCCAGTCTCTGGTAATCCCACAGAGCTGTGGCCCAGTTCCCTGCCATGAGCAAATGTGCCAGTGATGAGGCACTGAAGCACAAATGTGCCTGAGTCAAAGAGGAGTCAATAACTCCTCGGCCAAGCCGCACACTCAGCCACCAGTCAGCAAGGGGACTGAAGCCTGACTACCTCAGGTGCTCAATGGAAACTGGGGAATGTTCCACCTGAGTTTGTTCCAAGTCAGAGGTTAACAAAGCAGCAAATGATTTTCTTCCTCAGAGAGCACACCTCTGCCCCAGCTGCACTACTCCTCTAGTACGTCTGCAGGGCATGGTCTGGCTCCTTCTGGCAGTGTCGATGGGGAGGTGTCTCTCCAAAATTTGACCCTGGTAGAATGCTCCACTATCGCTGATGCTGTGTGGGAGGTGCCCCATGCACCTCCACCCACTGTTTATTTGCATTTTTGCAGAGCCAGGACAGATACCCTCCCCTCTGTGCCTTTCTGCACTGTTACTGAATTCACTGTTTCAGTGCAGCTGTGCTGCTGCGGTGCATGCAATGCCCAATCCTAGCAAAGAACTGCAGAAATTCCAGTCTCTGCAAGGGTTGGGCTTCTAGACCACCAGGCAAGGGGGGAAGGGTGGGCTGGGAGTCCAAAATGGCAGGGAAAATAGTTGTTCAATTTTCGTGCCAGGCAAGAGAATGTCTAGGCTCATAGAAGGGTCTCTCTGGATAAGGAATTCCAGCCTCCAGCAACTATCTCTCTTGGGGTGAGACAAGGTCTTCAGTTCACTACTGACTTGTAGAGATCACACAGCAAGCCACTCTTTTGAGGGAGGGGATGGACACTCATCCTCTTTGGGATGGGTTTTGTATCTGAAATTTGCTTCCTCGGAGTGACAGCTTGCCTCAGTAGCGATGATATGCAGTTATCAATCTTCTCTCCCAGCTCAGCTCCCAACATTCAGCTTTATTGGGTTCTTTCTGGCCATTATCTCTCCCTCTGGATGGGAGCTTCTGTTGAAAGCTGACTCCAGTCAGCCACCTTCCGATTATGTTATTTCTGAATCAAGCTACTTTGATGAAATACTTTATTTAAAGATAGCAACAACAACAAAATCCATAATCAAACAAAACACACTAGAGGCTTCCTAATAAATAGTCATTTACTTTGGTTATTTGATTTCAACTTAACTCGGTTTTGAATTTGTGGCTTGGGAATGAAATGTCCTCATCACCTTAGTCAGATACAGAAACGACTGTTATGTGCCAGATCGTGCCAGAGTCCCTCTAACAGGGGGCAGTCCCTGTGCCTCTGGCCTGTTCCCTGGATAGAGCTCCCAGGATGTGCATTTCATTCTGCATAAGCTAATGTGCAGACTAAATACAAATGTAATTGTCCCTGTAAATGTGTGTGTTGTATAGAAATCAGTTCTGGTAACATTTTCCATGAAGGATTTAATTGTTAGAGAGTTTATCTTTTCTATCTTCCAACCACTCCCTCTTTTTTTTTCTTGTGTTCTTTGGATACTAAGGCACATGAACCTACTAACACATAGAATATAAATAATACTAAGCTGAATTTTAGAAGATAGATTACATAGAACAAAATTCTTATGTCTGATGTATCAAACATTCACCTGGTTCCTTACATAATGAATCAACAGACTTATCAAGAAACTATATGCTTCATAATTTTATTTGACAATGTGGAAGATGAAAGAATAAATCTAAAATATTATTCCTGTATGAAAAAAAGAGACCACATCTATTTGAAAGGAAGAATAGCACAGTAAACAACAGCAAATGTCTAAGATATTATATTTTTAAGCTAATTTTTTTTGTGGTTGTTCCTTTTGACATGGGAAGTCTAAGAGGTATCTTAAACTTAAGACTGCACTTAAATCCCATTCTTAACCTCCAACCTCTATTTTCCCACAACCTCATTCTCCTTGATTAATGACCAGTTAACTTCCATTTGACGTAATTTTGACTCCTCCCCCTTTTTATAGACATCAAGTCTAAAAGCAAATTCTGAACAATTCACCAGTAGAATGGATCTGGGTCCATTCTGACCACCCCTGTGAATGCCCTCACCTGAACCACTATGTCTCAACCTTATCATTGTGCTGACTCCAAACCAGTATCTCCTCTCCTTTTTTCCCCAAGATAGTCTAGTCTTAACCAAGCAGCTAGAGGAACTGGGTTAATGTCAAAATCAGAGCATGCCTCACAGAAACCACCCTCAGCGGCTTTGTGTTTCACCAAGTAAAAACCAAAGGTATGAAATGGTTTACAGGGTCAATGGCCAAAAATGTTATGTCAGAAGAGTCAGATCCATTTATCCAACTACTCTGGCATAAAATTTTGGCTGTCATCTCTAAAAATCTAGGTTGACAAATAATGTCTTTTCATGATTGAGAAAGTGATAAGGAAAGGGCAGGAGGAAAAGGAAACAGAAGGAGAAATAAATATTCAGCCTAGAAAATAGTTAAGGACAGGTGAGGTGGAGTATTTGCAATCATGAGAAACAACCCAAATGCCCATCAACACATGAATGGATTAGTAAAATGTGGCGCATGTATACCATGGAGTATTACTCAGTCGTTAAAAACATGACAATTTAGTATCTTTCGTAACAACCTGCATGGACCTGGAGACCATTCTTCTAAGTGAAATGGCAAGATTGGAAAAACACACACCACATGTGCTCAGTAGTAAGTTGGAACTAGTGAGTTCACACTTATATGCACACAGGGAAATAGAACTCAATGGGAATTTAGCAGGAGTAAGGGGGAGATGGAGTAAGGTAAACTCACACCTAACAGGTGCAATGCACATATTCTGGGCAACAGGCACACTTAAAACATCAGCTTCAAATGTACAAATGCAAATTATACAACCAAAATATGTATACCTCTATAATTCTCTGAGTTCAATTAATTATATGAGTAAACTTCCAATGTACTTTTTCTTTGATCAGATTACTACAGATCCTCTTAGCCAAAAATTATTTCATACAAAGAAAAACTAAGGCCAACGATTAATTACAACTTGACTGTGGTATCGTTAATGATTCAAACAAATCACCTTTCATCTGAAAAATATTTATTTGAGAATAGGCTTATCAAAGACGTGTGAACCAAGTCTAAACCAGTGCTTCTAAGTCTCACCTGAGGGCTTTCAAAAACATTTTGATATGAAGTGTCCACTTCAAATCAATTAAATTGAAATCTCTTGAGAAGCCTAAGAATTGTAATGTTTTAGAATAGCTTTGAATGATTAAATGCACTTCCAGAGTAAGGACCACTGCTCCAAATGGGAAGTAAGTGAAAACACAGATTAGTTCCAATCAGTCACTTCACCAATAATTACTTGTTTTTGTAAAGAATGTGCTAGAAACAGGAACATGGGAATATACAAAATTTCTTTTCTTTTCTTTTTTTCTTAAAAGATGGGTTCTTGCTCTGTCTCCTAGGCAGTGTGGTGATCACTGCTCCCTGCAGCCTTGAGCTCCTGGGGAGAAGGAGCTCAGCCTCCCAAGAAGCTGGGGAAGCACATCTTTGCCACTGCACCCGGCTAACCCTACAGCTTATTTTTGTAGAGAATATGCTGCAAAAAGAGACAGGCACATACAAATTTCTGACAATGAGAAAAAGCCTTACCAACCATAATTTCTGTCTAAGTAACTCAGATAATGGGAAACTTCAAATTCTACATTGTGGAGGGCACTGATGTAATAAATTCTGACAAGAATATGGTGAGCAGCTAATACAATAGCCGTCATGATTGATGGAGATGTATTTCAAAAACTTCAGGACTCACTATAAAATAGGTTTTAAGGCAGTCTATAGAAAATTGTCTCTTTGGGGGGGTCTTCAGGTGCATAGAGTCAAAGGTTAAGCAGGATTTATTTTCTGCCATGTTTACTTGGAATAGTCAAGAGCTCTAAGACGTGCTGCCTTTCCAGGTGAGAGTCCCTCCTCCAACTGCGTCTACATGTCATTCAAAATGCATATTTTTAAATTTTCAATAAAGTAGACAAATCAAGAAAGCTCACATCTGGCTCAAGAACCTATTTAACCTACCAGTGAGGCTTTTCAGCCAGGTCAAAGTGTTTCCCCCATTGGTGTTATGGGATAGACTCCCAGAGGAAGCTGGATGGCAGGCAGGTGCCACCAGGAAGGTGATCGACCCCTGCCCTATTCTGCTCTAGCAACATCTTCAAATAAGGAAGAAGAGTCACTAACTCCCATACACCCTGTGTCTCCTTGCATCAGTTCATGGAGAAAAGCTGTAGATCATATGGTTTGAAAATAGAAAGGACCCATTGCCCGGGAAGCAGGGAGGCCCAGAAGAGATGGGGGGGAAAAACAACTCCCTGTGATTCATGGATTCGTGCTACTCGGTCTCCTTGTCATGCCGTGTAGTAGAAGCAACAGAGTGTAACTGAGAGGTAAAGCCTGGGTTTCCACTGCTGTGTGTACGTATGTGAGCTGCTCAACCTCTCTGCACCTCAGTGCCTCTCCTCGTATATTGAAGATGCTGCCGTAATATCACCTACTTAAGACATCTCAGAAAATGAATGATGACATGTGGACCCTCTAGAAGAGCGCCCAGCACGTGGCACACGATGTTTACACGGTCGCAGGGTTACGGACCTGGCTGGGCACAGCGAACACCACTCAGGTTACGCCTCCTCCACTTTCTGCATGGGGAAAAATCTCATATGTCACAGAGACAAACCCATGGACTCAGTACCCACCTCTCCTCTACACCTGTGCTCTGTCATCACTGCCTCTTTAAGCTATTGTGTGGCTGATCAAAAGATCCTGATCCAAACATTCACTGTTTTTCTGTTTTGCCTTCAAGAAGAGACACAGCCTAAGGGTGAGCAGTTAAGCTAATTGGTTTCTGGCTCACACAATAGGCAGAACACGAGCTCTGCTCAGCACAGGAAGGTGCTGTCGCATTCAGGAACTGGGCGCAAAGTAAGGTAGTGAGTGAGGGTCTTTGGTTGAGGAAATAATACTAAATTGTACCGTGAAAAGTACCCTTAAATATCCCCACTTCGATGTCACCTATTTCTAGAATTCACTTGCCCCAAGCTGACTACTGAACTGCTGAAACTATAAAACCTCCTCCACCCTGTCCAGGAGAGTCCTTCCTCCCCAGGCCAAAGTGACATCAGTCCTAATTTATTGACACCACACATGGCAAAGTCATTTGCTGTCTGGTTTCATCTGTGTCTCCTCTGGCAAGCAGGAGTCCAGGTTTCTTCTGCCCATAAAATACTTGACTTTGGATCATTATTTCTCAAATTATTAATATACTTTGCATTTTTTCCTGTTAGAATTCACTTTTGATTGTCAATTGCCTAAACTGCCCCTCTGTGCCCTCGCTTCCCTTTTTTCCGAGTTCATCTGGAATATTTATTTGTTTCTTGGCAATTAAGTGCTTAAAAAAATAACATGAAAACATTGATGAACAAAGCCTGTCAATCTCAGAGCTTCCTCCCCTTAACCTTAGAGAACAGAGCCACTATTTAAGCACAGGACAAAGAAAACTAAACTTTGAAAAAATAAAAATAACGGCACAAAAGGGGATGACAACGTCATGTGTCGCTTTTTAAAAACTGGTCACAGAATTAATGTTTAAAAATACTGAATATGAAGGTGGTGTGGAAACCGTTCTTTACTTGGAACTTACCTAATGGTTCCCAGAGGCCACAGATCCATCTGCGGCTTTCTAGAAAGGCTCCGTATCTCACAATCTTAGATTTTAAAGGACTATTCCAGGAAATTTTTCTAATGAAAAATTCAATCTGAAATCGCTGTTAACATATACGGAGAGATCTTTCTGCCGTACACTGAACCCCATAAATCTACATCTGCTTCCTCAAATGTTTATAGATTCCCATTTCCATTCCTTTCTTCCTTTGATGTGGTTTTAAAACCCCTTATAATCTTGATGGGTACCCCCTTGAAGACACGCTGTTTTTGAATGTGTATTTTAAAATGTGACACTTGAAACTGACACTAACTCTGGACGATCCTTAACTGGTAACATGAGTGACGGGGCCATGGGCACTGCCTGGCCACTGCTTGTGTGATGGTTGATGCTCCTTGGGGTTATGAAACAATAGCCCTGGCCGGCACTGAGCAACTATTCCTACCTCCTGAAGTATACTGTGCAGTACTCCAAGGAATAGAAAACTTTTAGTTGCTCAAATGTTCTTGCAGCTAGGATTTTACTTGGAAAATAGACCTGCCAGTGAGAAGCAATCGGGAGGTGTCTGGAATGCACAGACGAGGTGGGGCCACCTTCTCATGGCCTTTGCTGTGCTGCGCCCAGTCGCCAACGGTGAGTGGGGAGGCATTTCCGACGGAGGTGGCTGCATCCGTGTCCCATCCTGATCCTGAGATGCGGCTGCAGTGGCAGATTCTTGAGCTGTCTTTGCAATGGCAACTTTCTTACTTCACATCTTTCCTGATTAAAGGAGAGAGAATAGTTTCCCTGGCCGCTGAGTGCCTGGGTACTCTCTAAATCGCCGCTGCTCCACCCTGTCTGGCAATCACCATCATAATTCACTGTATTTAAGTAATTTGGGGCTTTGAATGTATGTGTTTCTTGCACTAAACTCTGCTTATCAAAAAAAGTAAATATAAAGGGATTTTTATGCACCGAGACCCGGCCTCTATACCTCTATCACACAGAAAACATTACATCGACTTATACATGTTTGACTTATATAATGATCGTATTTTACTAAACTCTGTAGCTTTCAGCTTCCCTTATGGGTAGCAAAGCTCTAGCCCAGTGTTTTTCAACCTTTTTTTTTTTCCTCACAGCACACTTGAACCTCTAGTTAAACTCCCTGGAACACTTAAATTATGTTGCTCAAAAAAAAAAAAAAAAAGGTAAGAAAAGGAATATACCTACAGTGCTTTGAACTTCTCTCAAATGTAATTTAATTAATGGTGTTTAAAAATTTTTATGTAACACCAGTTGAAAATCACTGCTCTCGTGTCTAAAAGCAGGGCCTCGGAGGCTCACAGGTACGAGCAGCTACAGCAATGCTCAAAGAAGCTGGGAGCAGAGCTGGTAAAAGGGACCCCAGGGCACTAACAGTGTCTATTACACAACTTCTGAGTCATGTGAAATTTGATGAGTCAAGTCTGTACTTTAACCAAAGTCTTAAAAAAAAATTGTCTAGGACTGGGCCTGTCCTAGACAATTTTATTAAACGACGCTGTAACATCGTGAAAAGAAGCACATTAAAACTTCCTTCTTCACCCCAGGGTAGCCTTAGAGTACTCAGCCAAGGATGGGTAAGAGATCAGAACTGGTTAAGTGTTATTTTAGGGAACAGACATTGGTCCCAACCCTAAGGACTTTTTATCTCTAACTAGGATGAGATCATCTTGACCATTCTAATCTGGGTACAGTCAATGTCTAGTTTCAAGATCATATCTAAGAAAGAGTTAGACATTATATAATGTCACTTAAAGACTCTCAAGAGTCAGAACTTTTTTAATGTGTCTGTTCCATAACCCAGAAAATAAATGATGGATATGCTCTCAAATTTCTAAGCATTACTCAACTGGGTCAGACTCTTAATTCTCAAATTACAATTCAAAATGGTCTTGATAAGAAAAATCTTCTTGCAAAAACATTAACCCATGTCACGGTCACATATTAGAATTGGGGTAATATTCGTGTGTGTACAAACACAAACCAATTAAAGTGCACATAATAGCTAATACTATTTTTAAAAGATAGAGAAATTTGTAAGAAGGTCAAGAGGGAAGTCGGAGAGACAGAAAATAGATGCTTTGGGTATAATTTAAGTTCGGGCTATAAAAAGGAAAACCAGAAGACATCTTTATTATCTTCAAATTCATAAAGGGCTATTTTATGAATGAAAATCATGAGAGAATGAGGAGAGTTTAATTAAAGCGCAAGAGAAAAAAAGAGCCAATTCTTTGCTTTCCAGGTGATAAATGGATGGATCCCCAAGGGTGGGAAGCAGAAACTTTGGTTCCGTCTGGTCATAGGCAGCCAGGGGTGTGGGTCAGGTGTCTTCAATTAATCCCCAACATCCAGCTCTCCCTTCTGTGCCTGCGTCTGCCTTAGAGACTGCCGGGCAGCAGGTGCGTCCACGCCCCACTCTGTCAACCTCATCACCTCCACCTCTGCTTCCAATTGGGTGTGACTCAGGCAATGTGGAGCTGTAGCAGGAGGTCAGAGAGGGCACAGCAAGGTGAGGAGCTCATTTCCCTGCCCCCCCCTGCCAGATCTCAGAGCTAATTCACTGAGCTGAAAGACAGTGCTCCCTCAAGGCCTTCAACTCTGCAGGACTCTCTCCATCCAGCTCCCAGGACAGCAGCCTCCACATCCTTCCTGCCCAGGTGTGCTGAGCCTCCTGCCACCTGGAGGGAGCACTGCCCTGTCCCTTGGGCTCCTCCCATACCCGAGGAGGATCTCACATCCCTTTGTTCCTAGAACTCCTTCTAATTATCTTACTTAGAATGTACCCTCTCTTTCCCCTTGGGACCCAACTGGGAAGGGGTTCCACTCTACCTTGGTGCCACCACATCCTCCTCCCTGCTCTTTCCTAGAAACCACCACACTGAGCTCCACCAAGTGACTGTCAGTTTCTTTGCTCCCAGCATGTCTGGTCCTACCCACTGGTCCCCGGGGACCCAGAGAGCAATGACCTCCCACATTTGAGAGATTGCTGACCTCTATTTTAGGCATCAGCCTGACTGAATTTTCTACATATTTTGACAATAAATGTTCAGTGCAAGTAAAATTTCAAAAAGAAACACCAACTCTTATAAATGACACCCCTTCCAACTCTGCAGATAACTCAGGAACTATACGTGGAGGAATTATTCATGGACACTTTTCTACAGAAATCCTAACTTTTCTCCTAGCTCAACGGCTGTTTTTGTCTTGGACATCAGCATAAAAATGCAAAATATTTATTTTTTAAACTGTTGGTTTAATTTAAATGGGTGTAAAATGTTTTATGGACTAACTTCTTAGTCTCTTTAGCTTTCTTTCCAAAATAAATATGTCCTGTGGCTCTTTGGTCTCCCTTTTACAATCATCAGCTTTCAGTATTGGCTTTTCCCCATATGGAAAGGAATTGGATTTAATTCCTGACAAAACGAAATTTTTAAAAAATGTTGTTTGCCAATGGTTCGACCTTAGCCAGGATAGATGATTCTAGATTTGGCTTCATTGTTCTGGTTCTGGGTCAAAATGGATTTGTCCAACATCTATTTGGAAAAGGATTAATATGTGATTGGAACATTTTGAAAGGCAAGGCTAGTGACAGTTCTGGCCTTGTTCCCTACGTCTTGAAACGTCATTGCCTGGAGAAGAGTCCTGATGCCGTTGGTCCTGCCTCAGAAACGACAGTGAATGTGCTCGTTACATTGAAGGGTTTTAGGAAAATGGGGACAGGGGTGAGAATGGATGGGGGGAGAAACTAGGATACTGTTTCCACAGTGGGCTCTGTAACGGGCGTTTCCCATCACTGATACATTTCAGCACATTAGTTGAGTATTAGGTACTGAAAGGGACAGACCATGATAGAAATAATTATTATAATCGTTGCCTATGGCTCAGTGGGTAGGGCACTGGCCTCACATATGAAGGCTAGCAGTTCCAACCCGGGCCCGGCCAGCTGAACAGCAATGACAACTGTGACAAAAAATAGCCAGGCGTTGTGGCAGGTGCCTGTAGTCCCAGCTGCTTGAGATGCTGACGCAAGAGAATCACTTAAACCCAAGAGTTTGAGGTTGGTGTGAGCTGTGACATCATGGCGCTCTCCCCAGGGCAACAAGGTGAGACTCTGTCTCTTAAAAAAAAAAAAAAAAAAAGAATATATAAATAATTTTACCTAATGAAGGAGATAGTCTCCATTTTTCTTTGATAAAGTCACCATCTATAGTGATCCTAAATTGTTTAATATCTATTTGTACATCTGATAAATTCTTCTAATACCCTAGTTTCAAAGGTAGTATGTACATTTTTGAAAAGAATTAAAATTATTTCTTTCTTTCTTTTATTTTTTTTGTTTTTGCAATTTTGGCCAGGGCTGGGTTGGAACCTGCCACCCCCGATATGTGGGGCCAGCACCCTACTCCTTGAGCCACAGGCACCGCCCAAATTATTTACTTCTTAACAAAGTAAATGCTACCAATGTTAACCACCTTCCCCGTCTATACAGGTAATGAGTGCGTCTTTCATGAAATGCACAGAGTGTTGAATGGGGTGGTTTCAGGAAATACAAAAGAAATCTCTCTCTTCAGGAACCCACAATCCAAACAAACCTTTTTTTTTTTTTTTTTTTTACAAATTCTACAAGTTACCTTAAACACTCTCAAAGAAAATATTCTCCACATCTCAAAACATACCCAAACCAATGAACTAGCCTCCCTTCTAGGGCTGAATTGGTACAAAAATCAGCCTTCCTGCGGGCTTTACTCAGATGAAGATGGCAGAGTCAGTGCCTCCGTGGAGCTGTCTGTCCAGGCAGGTGGGAGTCACTGGCCTCCAGCACCCGACAGCTGGATGACAGCCTTGCAGCACACAAGACACAGGAGGTCGGCACTACACGTGCACAAGAAACCACGCCTGGCAAGGCCAGTTTGTACTGTCCACAGAGTAGATGGAGGGAGATGACGTGATAGCAAAGGGTTCCGGAAAGTTCAGATGGATAAAGGATACCTTTGAGAACAGCTTAAGGAATTTCTCTTAAGAATATATTTTCCCTTTCATGACTTTCATGTTTATATTTTATAAGGCCCCTTAATCAATTAATAAACTCGTTAATCCATTAAAAATAGAACTAAATTTAAAAAGATTATATTATCTGAAGTTTCAAATAACACTTAGACTTTCCAATTAAATTATTTTATTGTAATAATACTTTGTTAGTACTAGGCCCCTTACTCTTCATAAATTATGTCAAGAGATAGAGCCATAGTTTCCCTTAAATTTGCATAAATGTAAATTTATGAAATAACTATAAAAAAAGAACAAAGGGCAAGGACAATCTGGTACATACAAAGATCGCCAACCTCCTCTGGTTGGGTATTTGTGAAGAAAAATTTAAAAATAAGTGCTTAAAAATACACATTTCTTTAGATAGAAATTATAAATCAAGGAGATAACTGTTTTCAGATATCTGAACAACTAACAATTAACTTATCTGAACAACTCTGCTGGCTTCAGTCTCCTGTTATCCCACATAAAGTGTGTTTATCTCACTTTGTAAATTTATTACATGATTACAAAAAGACAGTATTTCCATTAAAGACAATTTGGAAAATACAGAAAATAAAAAGACTTAAAACCCCACCACTTTAAACAATATATATTTATTTTACATCTTTTATTCCAAAACTACTATTTCATGGACTAAGCCACCATAATACAAAATTTAGAAATAGATATAAATTTCTAAGATCTAATGATCAATTACCTTTTTTCTTTACTCTCTTAGAATTTCCTATGTCTCTACTCTTTCAACTGTTTTTTTGTTTTCTGACTCTGTAACTTCCAGGAAACTCTATATTTTTAATTATCATCTAAGCTTTAAATAACATTCCATTTGCTTATTAGGTAGTCCCACCTAAACATATCATCAGCATCTCAAATACCAAATACTGAACTCACCAATTCTCTCCAAAAAGACCTTCTTCCTCCAAAAGACGATTATAGAGATTTCTAACTCTGTAAATAAAACAACGATCTTCCATTTCTAAGACCATCTCATTTGTTTTCTCCCTTCCTTTCCTCTCCTCTTCCAGTAATTGTGCAAATCTTTCTGCCATTCTATCTTTAGAAATGACCCTTTTCTGTTCATTCTCACTAACCTGATTCAGAAGTCATTATTTCTCTTTGACATTTTTAAAAAATTGAAGTGTATATACAAGTTCTGACAATTAAGTTTCTGAGCTTGCCACCATGCATTTACATTGGCAGCACTGTACAAACAGCTCGGAAAGGTTTCCTAACCTGGGTATATCAGTTTCTCATGGGTGCGTTCATGTCAATGTGTGGCGGTGTCTTGCTGTATGGAGTTCATTACCATTGTTATGTGTTTTTGTGTGCCATAACGAGAACATCAGAGCATGGATTAGAACAACAAACAAACATTTGTAAATTTCTTGTTAAACTTGGCAAGAATGGAAGTGAAATCAGGGACATGTTAGTCCAAGTTTATGTAGATAATGCCATGAAGAAAACAGCAGTGTACAGATGGATTAAACATTTTTCTGAGGGAAGAAAAAGCATCACTGATGGAAACATTGCAAAAATTCATCAAATTGTGTGTCAAAATTGTTGGCAGACTGCAAGAAGCAGAGCAGACCAAGTAAACATTGACAGAGAAACAAAAAAATCTTTTTTTTTTTTTTGACAGTCTCTCTATGTTGCCCTTGGTAGAGTGCCATGGCGCCACAGCTCACAGCAACCTCAAACTCCTGGGCTCAAGTGATTCTCTTGCCTCAGCCTCCCATGTAGCTGGAACTACAGGTGCCCACCACAACATCCAGCTATTTTTTGTTGCAGTTGTCATTGTTGTTTAGGTGGCCAAGGCCAGGTTTGAACCTGCCAGTCTTGGGGTATGTGGCTGGCACTGTAACTACTGTGCTTCAGGAGCCGAGCAGAAACAGAAAAATCTTAACTGAAAATCTTGACGTGAGAAAGGTCTGCAAAATATCCCTAAAGGAGTTTACCAACAAATAAAAGCAAGGCAGAGTTGAGGTTGCTGTGATCTTTTGGAGAGGCAAGATGATGCTCTGGGCCTTGTTATCACTGGTGATAAAACCCTGGTGTCCCAATCTGACCCTGAAACAAAGCATCACAATGCACAACAAAAAAATTTCCATCAGTACAAACTGAATCAAAACAATGCTGCAAAACTTTTTTTGATATCAGAGGAACTGTTTACTGTGAATTTGTTCCAACAGAGCAAACAGTTAACGAAGTTTACTATTCAAGAGTGTTGACAAGCCCATGTGAAAAAGTTAGATGAAATGACCTGACGTTTTCAGCAGCAACTCATGGCTCTTGCACCACAACAATGCACCAGTTTACACAGCACTGTCTGTGAGGGAGGTTTCAGTCAGCAAACAATTAACTATATTGGAACACCCTCCCTGGTCACCTGGTCTGCTCCCAATGACCTTTTTTTACTCAAAGATAAAGCAAATATTGAAAGGAAGACACTTTGATGACATCAAGGACATCAAAGGTAATACAACAACAGCTCTGATGGTCGTTCCGGAAAAAGAGTTCCAAAATTGCTTTGATGGGTAGACTAGACACTGGCATCGGGGCACAGCTTCCCAAGGGGAACACATCAAAGGTGACTGCAGTGATATTCAGCAAGGTGTGTAGCACTTTCTCTAAGGTGAGTTCTGGAACTTTCGTTGCAAATAAACAAATCCAAATATCCAATAGCAAGATCAAGAAACAAAATTTCACCAGTGCCCTGGTGTTCCCCCGTGTTCTCTCCCACTCCCTACCCACACAAGGGTGACCACGACCTCATGGCTAACAGCAGAGATTGTCTTTTGCCTATACCAGTAGGATGGCTTCTGAACTGATCATCCTGCCCCTGGAATCTCTCCCAGTCAGTGACACATATGGCCACCAGAACCTTCTTCCTGGCATGCACTCCTGTCCTTCCTGGCATGCATATCTGTTCATGGCAGTCCTCTTTCTCAAAGACCCACAGGTCTCCACTGGCTCACAGAATGAAATACCCATGTTTCCCCAAAAATAAGACACTGTCTTATATTTATTTTTTCTCAAGAAGACACACTAGGGCTTATTTTCAGGGGATGTCTTACTCTCTGCACCAAAATGCATCAGTAGGTCTTATTATTGGGGTAGGCCTTATATTTAACAAATGCATAGAAATCGTGCTAGGGCTTATTTTGTGGGTAGGTCTTATTTTCGGGGAAACACAGTACCCCTCCTGATACCGCTGTCAGTGCCTTCTCACTGTCCCCACTTCATCTTCAATATCCCCAAACTTATCCTTTGTGGCTCCTTCCATATCATTTGCAAGGTTTGGGCACTGATCAACCTAAAAGGAAGATCATTTGAATGGCTGATTATCAGTCACGGTGACAGCAAACACTTTAGTCCATGACACTCATATGGCTAATATTTGGGGAAAGGCAATGAGTATTGGGAAAAGAGGAGAAATGCCCAAATCATATTTAAACCACATTTCCTCATCCAGTGGTTGTAGAATAGGTCTCCGTAAACAAAATAAAATGTTGGCAACTGGGTAAAAATGCATAAGGGGTATTATTTTGTTTCCTCGTTCATTCACACATTCCTCAGTCTTTTAGAGGCTCCATTCATCACGCAGATGCTGCCGCAATTCCACCGCATACCTGTCCTCATGGACACAGAGGTCCCCATTCTCGTCTGCTGGTGGTTTGGCACCTATGGAAATGCTAATTTAATTTTAAAATAAGCAACTTCTTGAAAGAGCCATATTCATTTGCAAGCTGTCTCTTGCCAGATATTCAAAAGCAGGTGCAGTGGGGGTCAGGTACCTCTGAGATCTAAACAAAAGGTTTTGTGTATGAGTCAGTGTGACCTTTACCAACAGAAAACAGGAGAAGCAGGGCTGAATGCGGCAGCTTATGTATTTAGTTAACACGAAAAGGCATGAAAAGGCAGAGTGTAAAAGTACAAGTGTGCTCAGTGAGTGTGGATCAAATGTGGGCCTCTCGGGCTGCCTTCTCGATATTCCTAGATGAAGCATGCCCTTCTGCGTGGACCCCTTCCTCACAGGCGGCTGCATTTATAGAATTGTCACATTTCTCTCTCCAAAAGTCAGAAAAGTTTCACCCCCAAAATCCATCACCCGTATAAGTAGATTTTAATGAGTCAAGTCCTTCAAACAACAAAATGATCTTTCTTTTGGCAAAGTAATAAAAAGTCCTCTGTGCTTTTAATAATTTGGAATTATTTCAAATACTTTTCTCATATATTTTAGCAATTCTTCTTAAACCCTTTCGCAATTTGCTTTTTCAGAATAAAATTCTTCTTTAAACAGGTTTTTTTTCCCCCCTAATTTCTTTTAGGAGGAAGATTTCCTATTGTAAATGCCCTTTGGCTAATTTCAGAGAATATTAAGCACTGTTTGTTTTTGCTTGTGTATATTAATACTTGGAAATGTCCTGGAAGGTAATGAACTTAACTGATCTTGGCATGAAGTATACAGCGCTGAGCAGTGCAGTCTGGGACTCCAGTCTGGTTTTCTGAACGTAATTGAGCATGCAATTTTTCACTTGCAGATTTTTGGCACCACAGAAAAATATTGGTAGCATAACATTT